>JAGDQP010006644.1:0-32991 GCA_022664845.1 Lepisma saccharinum | reverse complement strand
ATATATATATATATATATATATAAAATTATTATTATTAATAATAATAACGTGGATTTTGGGTCTGATCAGGTAAATGCAGTATTTTATTTCGAATTTGCTCGTTCACAGCCAAGCTGGTCGTTCTTTAAGTTATTTGCCCTTTCCTTGCCCTTTGCTCTTTGCTCCTCCTTACTTCGTCACTGAGATATATGCAAGGTACCTAAAATACCAAATACTTGGGATTCCTAGTCGGCTGTTTTTCCAGTGTGTGGAAATGCTTCCTACTTCTTGTGCTGGGCTAGAACCCTGGGTCACACCAAAGCGGCGGAAGGATGGCGGTGGTTGACTGCAAGCACAGTTGCCTGGTTGCGCTTCTGAAAGTGACGCCCAACCATTGTCTCAATGACTGGCTTTACGGTGGTATGGCCAGGCCCTGACATGGACCGGCGACAGGCCGAGTTAGCAGGCAGGTTAATGACCAAAAGTGGATACTACTGTCGATTTCCTCTCGTCGAGCCTGTCAATTGAAATCTATTGATGATGGTGTTGTTTTCCACGCCGCTATTTATTGTGAACCCAGAATTCTTAGGAATGGTCTTCCTAGTTGCTCGCATACTTGACTGTCTGGCAGCGGGCAGTGACGTACTTTGTAGAAGTTACCTCAAAATGAGATTCTTTTCCTTCTATCGACAACTCCACCACTTTGTCTTTTTAATCCACTACGTGGATAAACGAAACAAAGTTTTAAAATCCAGTTGCCAGCCTATCTTGGTTAAGATTAACAAAATAATCTTATGAAATTTTATATTTAAATGAGACCCTATCCCAATAATTTGTTTGATTAAAAAAGAATAATAATAATCTTATTCCAATATCCATAATAATAATTAAAAAAAATGGAGTAATACAAAAGGTTGGCTGCCACTGAAAATAAGATTGACGGCCACGAGACATCAATTTAACGATTGCATTGGCTTGTTGTCTGTAGCAGCTGGTTGCAGGTGCAATGGACGAATGATGCACGTCTCGTCTGCTTCATTTGCACAGTCAAAGGAAAAAATGAAAGGAAAGCAAAAAGAATAAAAAAATATTACAACACAGGATGATTGTTTCATTATCTCGTTGTGTCACCGTGTGAATTGCGGTCCGAGAAGTCGATGTCAGCATTTTATCGGTGTCACTGGAGGAATAAACAAGACGGAGTAAAAAAAGTAGATAAAAAACTTGTTGATGCTGCATTCTACCCGGAACACACAGATAAAACATCTCACTCTTATCCCTGTTCGGTTGGAGTTCTCTTTCTAATGTAGATGAGCTGGAAGAAGCAGCAAAATATTGTTACATTCGTGGTTAAATAATAAAAAAAAAATCCTGTACTGAAAGAAATCTAGAATGTGCACGGTGGAATATTGACAATGGAAAGAAAACGTCTTAGTTGAGCGGAAAAAACAAAAATAAAACAAGAAAAGAGCAAGTGTAAAAGCTACCTAAAATTTCAACGCTTTTTAAGAAAACTTCTGAACAATCTCTTGCTGGTGAATTGGAGGTAGGGACATCTTTTTATACAGGAAATACAATGTTATGTTACGCTTTTGATTTAACAAGGAGAAGGAAGCACAGTCTGGGTGAGAATTTTAGTTTGTAAGCAGACTTCCTGTGAGCAGGTAGTTTATACCCTTTAGTTCAGGTAGTAATATGAAAATACTATGGAGAACTCACTATTTAGCCTGTTGCGACATAGCATGGCTTGGGGCAAAGTGTACGTAATATCGAAGATAACCTCTTATGCCTTAGTATGTTCTACGCTATTATCAGCCCGTGTGGTTGAAGCGGAACTGATAGGAACACAAGCGAGAGGTTGCAGATTCGAGTTTCGTTGGGTGCAATTTTTTTATCGATCTTTGTTTTATAAAGGTAAGCAAGAAAGTTCTGTAGCTTTTTCATCCACCACCTTCGAACATCCATATGTCACCTAAGACGTACCTGGAAGATCAAAAATTTTCCTCATCAGCATCGACGACCTTCTGTTAACGTTCTGGAAGGACATTGATTCCATCGCGGTAGAACTTCGTGGGCCGTGAAGCGAAGAAGGTATAAAGTTTTTTTTGCACCTCTACTAGGGATTTGAACTGGAGTCCTCTAAGGTGATTGTCCAAGGAATGGAACAGGTGAAAATCGGACGGTGCAATGTCCAGGGAGGATGGCGAGTGCGGATGCAATAGTGTTTCCCATCCAAGGTGTAGAATGGTGTCCTGGGTCATCCTAGCCACGTGGGGCTTAGCGTTGTTCTGTAGCAGGAGGACCGCTTTGCGATTCAGAAGTGCGGGCTCCAGAGTTTTGAGTTTTTCTTAAACACGGCTCAACTGCTGACAGTACACAGTTGCACTGATGCTCTGACCAGCTGGTAGCAGTTCCCGATGCAAGATTCCGCGAGCAGTGCATAAAACACACGGGAGGACCTTCTTCTGGTGCAGTACTGGTTTTGGCTGTTTTGGAACCGGTTCATGGGATGCTAACCAATGATGATGACGCCGTGGAGCTTCGTACAGGACCCACTTCTCATCACATGTCAACACCCTGTCCAGAAATGGCTCCTTCCTCAGATGAGACAGCAAAGAAACACAAGTGTCTGCTCGCGTTGCCTTCTGGCCCGTAGTCAAATCATGGGGGACCCATCGACCTAACTTGTAGTGCTTCCCAAGTTGATGGAGGTGCTGCCGAATGGTTTCTCCACTCACACTGAATTGTAGTCCCAGTTCCTCACATGTCTGGCCACTGTTCGCCTCAATTGTTGCCTGAAGATCTTCATTTAATACCTGTGTTAGTCTTCCTGCACGTGGTGCGTCTCCGAGTGTTTCGTCACCGTCCTTAAACTTGGTAAACCACCACTGCACTGTCCGCGTAGTCATGACACCGTCACCAAAGGCATGACATATCTTCCACCCCACTGCAGCTGCGTTTGACCCCAGTTTCAACTCGTACAGCATACACGCCCTTATGACTCTCTGTGGAGGTCCCATGTTCACTCTGCCCTTCACGTTCATGGTGTAACTGAACTGCCAGAACCAGGTAGTATGTTATCTATACCCACACCAACAACTGACCTTCGCCATCTCCATTCGCATTCAACTCACGATGTGAGGGCTAATTGAACACATACTTCCACAAAAAGCGACAAAACTTTATTGGTTCCCTTTATACAATAATATATATTTCAGGCTTTGCAGAAAGAAAAATAAAATCATTTCATAAACTCTATATACAATTTTTCGTGGTTTGTATTAAAATATATTTGTTAAATGATTAAAAAAATAACCAAATTTGCGAAACATTAAATTTCTTTCCACACCAAAACGTTAAAGTTTCTGTTATCAAAGCGGCAGAACATTCGTTAGCCTTGTAATCCTGAAGTCTTGGGATCGATTCCCGGCGCCTAGGATCCTAACGGATATTTTCCCTGGTTTCCCCGATCACATTAGGCAAATGCTGGGATGATACTTTAAATAATACAATTTAACAACAATATAAAAAAGTAAACAAGATGAATAAAAGTAGTTAACTTATTTCTGTTAAATAGCTAAAAGATGTATGCTGTCCTTTTAGAAGCCCTGAGATGTTAAATTTATGGCGCCTTGCTGTGCGCCTCTCCATGCTGTAGTGAAACAAATGATGTGGAAGTGAAGGAAGTGTGATAGCATAATAGAGAACTATTAATATTAGTAGTTTTAAAGTGTTTGCTAAGAATTTCAACTATCCAAGATGCCTAATCGAACGGATAGTGGAATCATAGAAAGAATAGACTAGTCAACTGGGGACAAAGGAAAGGACATGATGTCAACCATTTTAGAAGCCATTTCTAAGTTACAAAGCCAGCAAAAGGAAAATCTGAAATACAACAAAAAGAAGTAACATCAATGTCCACAAAATTGGAATATCCTCAGACGAAACAAGAAGCTACTACAATATCCAAAAATTTGAATTACAGCAAAATAATATGACGTCAAAATTAATTGAACAACAGAAGGAAATGACGTTGAATTTGACAACGTATCAGACAGATATGCCATCAAAGCTTGAAGATATGAAAGTAAAAATGGAAAATAGTTATTCCAAAATCGAGAAGAAAATTGATCCTCTAGAAATACAATTTCAAGCGAAGTTCAATCTACTAGAAGCAGAAATAACGCAAATAACAATTGAGACCGACAAGAAATTAGACTTTCAAAATAGTCAGATTTCAGATATGAATTCCCAACTACAATCGATCAATACCTGGAAAAATACAATACAGAGTACGGAAACTATGAGACGCCCTTTTCCTTATGCATATATTATTTCAGACAAACAGTCAGATTATCAAGAAAAACTTGAAGATTATCTTCAACCACAGTTTTCTATGAAGGGTGAAGCTTTAGCTCATGATAGGCCATTGGAATACAGACCAGCATTACAATCTATTCCGTATTTCCGAACAAGAAGTGAACACAGCAAGTTCCTATATGATTTGTTTCGAGTCAAGAGCTTGCTTCCTAAAAGGCTGTTGCGACCTAAAGATTATTTAGGTATACCTAAATGGTATGGGATAATTAGAAGACAAAATCCAAGGACATAAATGCAAGACAATACCTTACAATGCTAACTGCTTATGTTGAATGCTTAGAAATCTCGGAAATTACAAAACTTGATATCGTCAACAATGCCATGTGTGACTCAGTCAAAGGTTGGTTCATTAAAATAAAACGAACCTACTACGAATTCTGTGAGGAATTTCTAATATATGGCTGTAGTGAAGAAAATACGGACAAGCAAAAGAAAGAACAGTTGGAATCACGTATTAACTGGAATAGTGTAGAGAGTTACGAGCATCAGGCTTTACGCTTTATTGCTAAACTTAGAAATATTGACGAGTCAATAAGTGACCGAGAAATTCTAAAAAAAACATATTTGAATTGCTTCCAATTGGGATTCAAAAAGATCTGTCCCTTTCTAACTGTACAACTATACAGGAATTATTATTAAGCTTACGCAGACTAAATGCTTTCAGATATAAAGTATCAAACTCGGAGAGGTTTACTTCAACTAATAATAAAGTTCATTTACCAGCAATCAAAAACCTAGAACGGGTGACAATTATATTAATTATACGCAACAGAATCAAGGATCTAACACTAATTTACAAACTAGAAGACCTAATGGAAGGAGGAGAGGAGATAGAAAAACTGTTAGTAATGACTCATCAATTCCTCAAGTATCTAGTCATCAAAGAATAGATTTAATTTAATTGACACTACTAATAATAATCATCCAATATCAGAAAATATAAATGAAACCGCTAATCATGTTCAATCAGCAAATACTGAAACGTCATCCTTTCTAACGGAAACCGAAGATATGTTATGTGATTGCAAGTATTTGGATCAAGAAATCAAACAATTATAAACCATGCAATCCGAAATACTAGGAGTAAAAATTGACGTACTTTTAAATACTCATTTTCAGTCGAAATGGATTTGCTTCTTTTGTATAATCTGTTAATAATTGACCTTACCATAATTATCCACCATAACCAAAAAATAATCGAAATGCATTAGTGTCGAAACTTTAAGACCTGATTCCTCTGCTGTTTTTTTTTCTGATTTCGTACTGTTTTGGTTTAGCTGCTGCACTTTATTAAACGTTTTTGCACCACATACATTTGACAAGTGCCGCTGCTTTTTGTTGAAAAAAATGTAGGTACTTAGCGAAGCAATTTCGGAAGCCTTCATGAACATTCCCGCAACGAAAACATCTTGGCATTCGTTTATCTTTTCCACTTTGTGCTCTCTGATTTATGTTGTAAGATACCTGTTGACGTTTATCGATGTTCATTAATGCATACTGTTGAGTAGGTTGCTTTCTGGAAAAAGAAGCATCCTTCTCCACTTGATCTTCAATCATGAGCAAATCGATGGCCTTTTCTAATGTTAGTGTGGAATTTTCCAGCAACCGTCTTTTGGTGTCTTCTTCATATATGCTTATTACGATTTGGTCGCGAATCATTTCGTAAAGAAAGAAAGACCGAATTCACACTTTAAAACCTGCTTTCTTAATTATGCTATATAATCATTTGAAGATTGTAACTCAGTCTGCCTAAGAGGGTGAAATTTAAATCTCTTCACAATGATATTGGATTTACATCGCTAGTGTTCCTTGAGAACTTCCTTGATTTCCTTAAATGATAATTCCGTAATCTCTTTGGGCAGGAACAAATCCCTCAGTTGATCGTATAAATAATATTGTATACTTGCTCAGAACAAACTTAACTTCTTTCAGCCTTAATGCTATACGCAGTACAGTGGCTCTCGAATTGACTGAGGTATACGTTCACATCTATCATATGCGGGACGAAGTTTTCTATTGACATTTGTGCTAACACCTTCTATAATCCAATTTCTACTACGGGTCTTCTTAAGAACATAGATTCATTTCCGTAAACTGCGCCAGATTGAAATGATGCTAACAGTGTAGTCTAACCTTTGTAGGAGCTATACTGTAATTAACGGGATTCATTATGTCACCTAAATCACAGCAAACAAAAGTCTTCAACTATGAATAAGAGTAACATTATATATTGAACTTCTCTAACATCGATTTGGAAGATGTTAACACCGCCACAGTTCTTACAATTTTCTTACTCAGACAGATCTCTCTTTTATAACAAGGAACTCCTTATAATGCCTATTATCGCACAAGAACAGCATCGAAGATCTGTCAATACTCTATTTAAAGTATATAAACATTAACAATAAGGTTCTCCATGATCTTATTTATAAGTTTCCACAACTTATGTAACGTCATCAAATTATATAGTACTACTAAATTGAAATATTTAGTTCTGAATCTTTTGAACGAACCCAAATACATCGTCACATATCACACTTCTTCTTCATTCGTTCTTCCCAGATCTTTATAATTTTAAGCAAAACACTTTTTGCCCCATCATTGCAATCACATACACTTCTTTTGCTCTTGAATCAATAGTAGACTTCCCGTTAGTTGTTACAACATGAACTAACTCATAGGAAATATGTAAATGACAACAATAACATTAAAATCCAATGATCAATGTATGTGTTCAATGACAATAGATGAAGGGTTATCTATCAGTACATCTAAATTTGACTCATACATACCCCGTAGAATATCAACGCAAAACACGCAATAATCCAAAATGAAAATTGTTTCGTCAACATAATATCTTGATATTGAAGTTCCAATTAATATATTAATAACTCCATTTAGCAGTAATATTCAGCTATTCTTCATTAGTTATGAATGTCCTTTAAGTTATTGCTGCCTGCTAAATTAGTTACATTGCGTAAAATTTCATAAAGTGAAACTATAAATACTTGAGTCTGAGGAGACATAGAACCATTTGTGGTAAATATTTGTCACTGAGTATCTGTTAGTAAACAGCAATTTTTGTTTACTAATATAGAAAGATATAAAATATTACGGAAAGATGCGATTTTTTTTTTCATTTGCTTTTCTGTGTTTGAGTTTCGCATTTTATTTTATTGCAAACAATCACTGCTGCCATGTTAAAGAAATAAAATTATATATTTTTCACATTTTCTTTCAGATTACTGCTATTTAGTAATAATTTAAATGTAGCCTTTTCTTGCCTTTTTACGAATTGGTGCAGTGACCTTTAGGTTGCAAATATTGTTTTACTGTTGTTTTAACCCCCAAGCTATAAATAGACGCAACATAGATTACATGATATTTCTCGCTGTACATACTACAAAATATTACTCGTATTTCTGAACTTATTCGAGTTTTTGTTGAGTCAAAGCAATTGCAGAAATTTTATGCCCTTTGAAATTGTTAACTCTCTTACATGGTGATGTTATGTTAGAAATATAGAATACATGAAAGTTTTAACAATTCAAGTTGGAATATTCTTGATTCAAACAGTTTGAGTAGAATACATTTTGATTCTAAAAATGTTGCATGAATATGAGGAAAGAACATACCATTCTACGAGGTAAATTTATGTAAATTCAAATGTATGTTATGAATGTTAAGAAAGAATCTGTTATATTTCTCGCAGGAAATTTTAGTAGCTGAATAGCTTGAGAGGAGATAACTAAGCTAAATATGATAGTACGAAAACTTTATAATTAATGTTCAGTTGTGACTTTAGCTACGAATACAATGCTTTGAAGATTAAATATATTTAATTACCACAACGGAAAAGAATAAACTACTTTTGGAAAATGGTGGCCAAGAAAGGTCAGCTTGTAACTTTTGAGTAGATAATCAGATTTTAGTTATCCTTTTTATTATAAGTCTCTTTTGAATACAAAACTTTTCTCTGCATTATAATATTCAGTGTAAAGCTATTAACTACATATAGCTATGTCCAGAATCCAGTTTCAATATCGAATCTTTGAATGGATGATTGATTTTAATGTCATTTTTTTGTTTTAACGATTTATGAAAGTACAAAACTTTTCCCTATTACTGTTTTCTATGTAAAATTAAAGTATCTGCATTTAGAGCCGTTACATTGAAAAAATAACAACCAAACTTCAACCTGCAACGTTTAAAGATGATCTGATTGTAATTGTTCTTTATGTTTCAAGTCTATTTTCAAAACAAATCTTTTTCTTAATTTAATTCAATGTGCTTTGTACAGTTTAGGGCTGCCCAAATTAAATAGGTAAAGATTTAATTCTGAAATTGAGCCATTTTATTCAATAACTTATAGCTCACAATATCATTTTAGACACCAGATAAAAGAGTAGAAATTTCATAAACTTTCCATTGATCACATCTAAAATATTGTAATAGCTATGGAGCAAACAATAGTATCATGCATTCACATTCAATAGTGTGTTCTTACAGAATGTGACAAAGTTAATCTTGAGTAGGGACCACAAAAATCATACAGAAATCCAAGATTACAAGGTTAATAAGTTTTAACGCATTTGCACAACACCATGAATTTTCATGCCTGCCACCTGACTCTCGATGTTCTGCATCAGCAGGCTGCTGTGTGATCAGTTTGGTTTACAATATGAAAATTCTGAGTGTCAAGACAGACCAAATACCCGCGATTTCGTCAGTTCATGACCTCTTTGAAGGTGTTTGTGCAATATACCGGTCACCGACTGGGGCATGAACGCATTACTGCTCAAAATGATTTGAAAAGGGAACAGAAAATAATAAAAAAAAATGTTTGCAGGTAATTGGATATCTACGGGAGAGGGAACATGACTAACCACACGACTGTAGTGTCATATAAGCAGTGTTGCCACCCCAACACAAACTTATAGTTTTTCAGATGGTAGTAAGGAATCTGCTAATTTAAAATAAATCTGCGAAGAAAAATACATTAAATATAGTAATACCAAAATTAATGCCTAGTGTCGCCAACTTCGGGAAATATTAAGGGCCAAAGTTGAAAAAATGAGAGATGGATGTGAAGAATGTTAAATCAGAAACAATTACACGAAATGAAAATAGGAGGTGGTCCAAAAATATGCCTAACGTAAAGTTCACTACGACTAGCAGTGTTGCTACACGAAACGCCGAAAGAATGGGAAATTCACATTCGCTATTTACACAAAAAATTGCCTCATGACAAAATTCACGAAAACAACCAGGAAGACTCTTTGAGCGACCAAAAAATGCAATGGCGTTTGTTCGGAAGCGATATTGCAAAGCGTTTACAAGATAAACAAAAGTCGGAAAAGTTTGCAATACTACATACAACACAGGGTTGCCAGGAGTATGTTTGTTTTTGATTTGCACCCTAATTACCAAGATGCTAACTTCGCGAGCTGCAAGAATGAAGGCGGTAGTGACTCCTTTCCTTCCCACTCGATAATTTGATTATAAAACATACACAAAGAAGATAGTACGTTAGAGAGTGATGAGCGAGTTATTTTAAACGTTTGCGTGATAAACTAGAGCAGGCATAAAGAATAAATACAAAGGTTTTTATTTTAGCAAATAAATATTTCCAAATGCTGTCTCAAAGTAGCTACCACACTACCCACCACTTCAGTGAAAGTCGCATATTTTAAGCGTGACACAGGCAATAGCGTGTTAAGGTTTGAAACGTTTATAATTTCTTCAGCACTTCGAGTTCCACACTGCAAAAACTGTACCTATTAATCGTACCTGTACCCCTAGTTTTCAGAGGCAGAGGGATTTATATTTTACCATCGCTTTTTTTTATTAATCTTTTCCCTCCCAAGAACTGGGAGGCAAAGAACCGCCCCTCGAAACCCAACACTGGATTCGCCACTACCTCTCAAGCATTGTGGGTACAAACATTGAATGTACTGCAAATAATTATAGGTACACAACGTATCCATGACATGCACCATGAATTAATGGGTACAGTAGAAGTTTGAGCTCTATCAGTTACTACAAACTGTTTCCACCAAACCTGAAGGTACTCCATTGTTTTTGGAAGTTAAAGGTACCGATTTGCATCAAAGGTAACAAGTCCATTTCCCTTATAATATTGTCATCATAAAGGCATATCCACGAACATAAGCCAATGAGGTTGCGAAATTGATTTCAAACGGGCACATGTCCAAAATGCTATTCACCAGCTGACACTGGCGCGGCCATTTCCAAACCTTATTGAGAGGGTACAGTGATGGTACTAACGCCTTGTTAAGTCAAAGAATGCACAAAGCAACAGGTAGCATAAGTTAGATTCCTGGACATTCATCTGAACAGTTAGGTGGATTTTTATCTGAGTGGTTAGTTGTTCTTAGTGACTGTCAATATATGTCCTGTTCTGTTGTGGTTTCAAATGGAACCATCAGCCAATGGCAATTCGATACCAATAACGTTCCCTGTTCATGGACACAATTTCGTACCTGTTAAAAAGATATTCGGCATAGTAAAATAAATACTGATCAACAAATCGAGATTAAGACAAGTGGAGAGTACGAGGGTACCTATGACTGGTTTGGATCTGTGAAGAAACTAGTGAAGGACTAAGAGGTTTACAATGTAGATGATTTGGAAGCATACTGCAGCAGAATTAGGACATAAGCCAACAAAACGAGTTATCACTTTAAAAATTCCCACTAGAACTGGTAGAACTGCAACGCGGATTAAACGCTTATCGCACCACCGGTAAAAAGTACTGACGACGAATTTATGTTAATCGTAAAGAATAGCACAATTACTCTATCTCTCCCCCCTTAAACACTTTTGTTTTAGTGTTTCTACACAAGTGTAGTTTCTTCTTCAACAAAGGCACTATCTTTGAAATCTTTACAGTGTGACGTTTTTGTTTTGACATACTTTTTTAGCAACTGATATTTTCTTACATTTACTAACGGCGGTTGTTTCAACTTTTTATTTCGTTCGGAAGTTTTGCCATTTCATGACTACGGTTGTTTAATAAGCGTGTTTCGTCCCATCTACTCCCTTCTGTTTGGAACTTCTTTCATATTTACATCAAAAGGTAACATGTTCACAAATTTCCATCAAAAGGGAATATGTCCAAATTAAATATCGCGAAATGCCTTTTCCAAATGGTCACAAACCACACATATTCCCAGGCAATATTGCCAGTGCACCTACTTACAATATTAGACCCTTCGCACAATCGTAGTGTTTGCCACTCCAGAGAAATACATTTTTCAAGCATCTAGTAAAATTTTTATTACTGGACAATTTGGGTAGCCCTTATTTATATGGAGAAAAATTTTGAAATTTCTTTCCTCTCACCCTCTAAAAAGATTCCATATCAGACCAAAGTAACGCATGAGAAAAATTAGCTCAATTTAATAATATTAAATGGTGCTCCAAAAGGCCTAAAATTTGGAATGCATTTTTAGTATATAGTATTCTGCAATACACCCTTATAATCTGGAAACGACTGAAGGGGATGCAGCCATATCTTGAGTAAAGGTAGTTTAGGTAGCATCTTTCTACTACATTGTACACATTTTGTGTAGCACCATCGTGGCGGTCATCTTGAATTCAGGTTAAAAATTTAAAATAGGAATGGGGTTATGTGATATATCGTTTTCGGGTTACGAACGGCGGATTTGTCAGAATTTTGGAAGGTTTCCCTTATTTGACGAGACAAAATAGGTATAGTTCATCATTCTCTGAATTCTATTTGTGTGTATAGTATTACAGCAACAAAGTATTAGTTTTGTCTTAGTACTCTACTACTTCAAAAGCACAGGCAAGATTACAAAGAGTTTCTGAAACTCGCAATTTTATTTTTGGAAGGAATCTACCTCGTGCGCATAGTTTCCGCTATCCTGGTGCCCTTCATCATGCAAGGTGGATGGTAATGGCTATTTACTGTTTAAAATATTCATGTTCAGGATTCAGTTCCATGTTACATGTGAAGAAGAAAGATCAAGCCGAGATGCACGCATCTTTCTACTCACATTGTACGTTGAAGTTTGGTTTACGGCCCCAAATCCTATTCAGGGACCTTACAACGATTTCCTATTTTTAATGAAATTAACGGAATATCGAGACAATGAAATCCCCCATTCTGTTTTGCAGAAGTTATTTAATCAACTGTGGTACCTTTCTTCCGAGATAGTTGGCTTTGCCGTGTTTGATAATCGTGTGTCGAAAGAAACAAAAGTAGACATTGTGAAAGCAATGACTCTTGGTAATGGTAATATACATACTAAAGAGATAAGTAGCTAGGAACTAAGCCTGTGTTTGAAGGACATGGGCAACGAATTAACGCAAGACTTGAGTTCACAAAACTATGAACTTCTTCACCAGGTTTCAACTCTCCAGTGACTTTTTGAATACTGATTCTGATGGGTGGAGAACTAACGAGGACCACAGGCATGCCTCTCTGTTCATTTCGAAGTTACTCGTAACAAATGATGTTGCAGAGCGTGGTGTTAAGTTGGCTCAGTTGTATAACAACATAATGACAAAAGACGAAAACCAAAAGCAGTTTGTGTTGCAAGTGGTTAGTGATTACCGTGCAAATAACCTTAACACTAGGAAGCAGACAGTGGTAAAATTGTAAGTGGTAAAAGTAACTTTGTGACCAAATTTAACTTCACAAATTCTAATAGATATAATACATATTCACAATATTTGACTAAAATTTATGTTTAACATATATTAAGTTTTTCTTATTCCTGAAGGCTAAACTTAATACAAAATCTTACTATGTGCCATAACTGGTATTCCTTAAGTAGTAGTACCATGCGATTTTGTTCTAGCATTATGAATCTTGTTATCTCTTAATTTTACATCAACAATATTATTGTGTATAATAATATTCTAGCTTGCTACCAGCTTTTAAACACTTATGCATTTTAAAAACACAAAAACATTTTTAAACAAAAAAGATATTATCAAGGTACCTACCATCTGTTACATGGTTAGAGATAAGTTGGAAATTATGTCATATCTGTATTTGTAGTGAGAAGCTACCCAAAACGACACGTCACATGAGCCTCTTCCTATCTGAAATTTCTGAGATGAATCCAAGATGACGAACTCCAAGATGGCCACCATGATAATGCAAAACAAAATAATTTGAGTCTCTACCTTCAGTATTCCTATCCAAGATATCTTTCCGTTCCCTTAAGCCGTTTCTAAATTATAAGGATTTATTCCAGAGTTTTGCCATATACCATATACTGAAAATGCATTTCAAACTTTAGGCTCCTTGAGGCACCATTTAATATTATTAAATTGAGCTATTTTTTCTCATGCGTTACTTTAGTCTGATATGGAACCATTTGAGGGGCTGAGACTGAAAAACTCGGAAGTCAAGAAGTAAGGACCACCCTACAGAACATGTGACGTGTTGAAACTAAGCTCCTCGATTGAGAGGGTTTGTTCTCCAATATAACGAGATATTCACCATTATCACAAGTATTGATCAAGATCAGATTTCAAGTTGTACCATACTTCTGCAGAGTATATTCTGCGGGTTCGAAATCGACACAGTTAATTCCATCCATACTATGATTTTTATCTCATTGAAATCGACAGAAACAAATTTGAGAAGTTGGCAGAGGACGACTTCCAACTACATATTAAGTTATATTAATGGTACTATATGCCTTTCAACGTGAATAACGTGTTGTTAAATCGACTTGCTTTTATTATAGAAGCTGTCTTGCTGCCCATAGAACAAGTGTCAAAAGAAGAACGGGACAAGCATATTAAAGCGTATAGGGAACATTATGCAGGGAAGTGTTCGCAAGGGAACAAATTAAAGGATGTGTTCTTCCAACTCATGGTCACATATGACCCCGTTCTATCATATCTGACTTAAAATGTCAAGTTCTAATAGTGAGCAAAGGGTTCCCAACAGCAGTCATGGCTCTATTGAAGGCTGTAATGTTCATGTTTTATGTAAATTTAACAAAAAACGAATACTTTTAAATTTTAATTCATTTCAATCCTTAGTGAAAGAAACGTAAGGGTGAAGATTACAATTTTTTTTATTTTTGTCGCGTTTTTGACAATATATGGGCCATTGCGCAGTGCTGGAGAAGAGGGTGAGGGTGGCTCTTCCGATCACATGACACGTTGGCAGTCCTGCAACGTCCAGTGTTTGTTGGCATGGCACCATGCACGTTGCCACTGAACATTCTTGTTTGTTATTAGGGGCTTTTGAATAGAAATACGGCCATGAATACCCATTTTATGCAGTTTCCACCTCACTGTTTTGGATGACACTGAGGTGTTTAGGTGCAGATTAAGATCGGTAGTCACTTTCTCGGCCGTTGTATTCTTCTGCGACGTCACAATCCGCTTGAAAGCCCGGCTGTCCATATTCTGCAGCTTTGTATTTCGACCATTATTATGCTTCGCCGACCCTGTTTTACCGAGCACTTTGTATGCGGTCATGACATTCGAAACCATGCTTGCGTTCCACCGCATAACGTCGTTGTTTTAATCACAGATTCTCTAGCTAGACGGGCAGCCACAATTAGACCTCTTTGAAACTGCGTCAAGTAGGACATACTGGTTATCACACCTACACAACGCCCACAACCACACAGCCTCACTCTACTATTAGTGCACAGTCTATTCTACCTGTAACAATAGACGGTTTATTTACACTGTGCCTAGTGTTAGCAAGCACAGTTATAGTATGTTCCACTTTTGTCAAGTGTTTCCATTATTTTGTCCAATACCTATACTAGTGGATCAAGACAAAAAATGTCAAGCTCTAGGACTTGTATCTGCAAACAAGTATTATTTCTATGAGCGAAAGTTTCTTAAAGACTTGAAATTAGATCCAAATTTAAGAACTATTCCCATGCTCGTGTTATATTTTGGCAAAATACTATAAACAATGTACAATGGAAAGTACCGTTGCTTAATATTGGATAATTATATTATAATTCAAGAGCTTCAAATAGCCTAAAATTTATATGATTTTACTGTCATTAGAAAAGATCCTCGTCCTTTGACAAATTACTATTAATAATATTAATATTAATAATAAAGGAGTTATAGATTGACTATAGTATAAGCACCACAGTGCTTTTATCACTAGGTAGTGGAATAGATTATCGGATGAATATTTATGGTGGAAGAACATTTTTGGAGTTATTCTAAACCACACCGTAATAATGATAATTTTCAAAGGGAGAGTACATTTGAAAAATATTTCAAAGTAGTTCCTTTTTCTAACTGTTTTATCAATTAAAGATCTTAGATAAAAGCAAACCTGACTTGTAACGATGCGTTTACGTACGATACAAGTCTATAGACACTTATGAGTTACAAGTGTAGACGATTACACTGAAACATGATAACCAGAATCACTACTATTACTATGAAGCAGCGTTGCTCACTTCGTCTTGGGGTCATCTAGCTTTTTCTTATTAATGTGGATCCTTCTTATAAAGTCACAGAAGAAAGTATACCAGAGTCAAACCTGCAGACTATATGGTGTGCCCCAGTTCCATTCAGCGTAGGTGTCGGGCGTGATACGGACCATATAGGGGGAATTGTCAAGCAAGTGACTAACCATTAAGCGAAGACAATAAAAAAACATTAAATGATGATTAGGGGCATCAATTTTATTCAAGTTGTGGAGTTATTCAACTCCAGGAACTGCCATAAGTAGTAGTACTTTATGTATAAATAATATACTTCTACTGAGAAAAACGTCTTCTAAGACTATACATGCAATGGTAACATATGAAATTATGCAAACTTGTTTAACATTGTCAATAATTCAATAAATATTAATTAGAATTATAAAATACATTGCGCATCTTAATATTGCAAGTTCACAATTGTAATAATAGAGAAAAGATGCAAATTATATATTAAAAACTAGAAGTTCATTATAGCAGTTTATAATGACGATAGTAATACCATCTAGTGAGCTCCAAATCAAAAAAATTCTCAAAGTCAACCATTGGCAAAATAACTAATTTACAACATACTATTAGTGATTCCACTTGATATTAATTTATTTGTGAATATAATAAATATCTAGTTTGAAAATAAAAAAATATAATAAAAATAATGCACACTTCATCATACATGTAATAACCGCCACATATTCCTCTTGTTTGGACTAAGAAAAATGATTAATGAGGAAAATAAAATATGACGCATTGATTTTTCTTTTACAAGGACTTATAATCACTTCTTAAACATAACCTTTAAAATTTAATGTACGATTTCGTATTAACCTTTAAATTTTCCTCATTAGTACCATCTTTTAGTTCAACTCTTGTTATTTTGGCAAGATGCTTACCACGCTATATCTTCCAGATACTATTTCATTGTAGAGTTTCCGTATCCTTAGATGATTTATGAAAGTTGTCTCTTCGATTTCTTCCTTTGGTGTATTGGCTGGTTTTGGGTCTGGAATTACCTTTGTTTTGGCGATGTCTGAATCTCGTTGAATTGCTATCATTGTCCGTTCTAGATTAAACCATTCATATTTATAACTTAAAGGTTGCAGTTGCTGTAGTTCGTCCCTCAAAACATTCAAATACATTTTAGCAGCGAGCCACACACATTCATGATGAACATTGTAGTTCTTAATATACATTTCAAGTCGATCAAATTTATGTTTTGACATACATAATTTCTTCATAATGGGACTCGGCTGGGGTTTGCGAGGTGGAAGGGTTGCTTCTAGGTTGGAAATTAGCGTGCTTTAGGTTGGAAATTAAAATTCTGTGATGAAGTTTCTGCAATCTGATACAAGCATTTATTGGTACTAATATTAACTAAATTATAAACTGATTTGTGAATACTGTCTGTTAAGTTTGGCACATTTGATGTAGAACTGCTGACTATAGTTTCACTTTTATGTGACACATTTGATGTAGAATTGCTGACTATAGTTACATTCTTATATAACTTAGGGGTATCACTTTCAGGGGCAAATAAATCCAGGCTAAGCTTTAGAGGATTCATACTCATGGTGTTTGGCATTTGTTCTTCAGTACGAGTTCTAGATTTTGGATAATTTCGTCCTTTCCTATTTGCCACTCTGCCTTTCTTGGGCTTATTCTTGTTACGTTTAACCTATTTGGCAGTACGTACTTTCTCTTTCAGTTGGAACCATTTTTGACGACGTTTCCTTTATTTTTACGCTTTGCCACAGCATCTCGGTCAATTTTTGTTGATGCAGGTGTTTCTTTATAATATTCATTATTTTTATGTTATCATGGTAACTCGTTGCCTGGTAACGATAACTGGATATAGCTAAATTTGGATTTTGGAATCAAATTGGGCTTTTCTTATTTTTTGGTTGTGCGGATATACTTTTAGTTACACCTTTGCTTTTCTTGTTTATTAGTTGTGTGGATATACTTTTGCTTACACCTTTCCTTAAATTATGTTTTGATTTGGTTGTAGATTGTCCAGGTATGATAATGTTATTAAATCCAGCGATGATTTCGACATTTGTTGACTGGTGTTGAGCTTGTTTCAAATCCTTCATTAAACGGTTTCTCTTTTTGGTCTTTCTTGAATTTGGCTTGTTTGTTAATTGTGAAAGCGATTTAATTTGTTCTCGTCCGTTTTTGGATACTACATATATTTGTTAGTTTTTCACATCTTCTTCAGTAACAATGGTTCTTCAGGTTTGACACCTTCAAGTTCAGATCCAGGTATGCCAATAATTATATCATCCTTCTTTAAAATGATATGATTATTTGTGTAGTCAAAGATAACTTCACCAAAAGTTTTTAAAATTGCTGTCCTAATATTAAATCTGTTGGTAATTCTTTCACTACCAAGGCATCAATTTCATACAACTAACTGTTCGTTAATAGGCAATTGTAATATTGTTGTGTTACATCTAGAACAGTTCCGCTTTCATTGTAAGGTGTACATAGATTATTACATGTAATTTAAGATATATACAATTACTTAACAAGGTATCTCACAAATAACAACACTAATTGATTCAAGCCATTGGATCAAGACTAGATTAGATCGGGTCATGACCGGGTCAAGACGGTCACCGGTTCAACTGGATCAAGATTCGATCATCGAGTCACTTTGCTACAGGATCAGTCTGTTGATTTGGGTGAAGAACGGGTCATCTAATCAATTGTCATTCGGGTCAAGTGGGTCATTTGGATCAAATTTAGGATGGGTCAACGAAAGTGACCCAGTTTCAGCTCTGTTAACAAGCACTAATGTGATATAAGCTAAAAAAGTGAAAAGTGAATATTATAGGAAAATCTTAGTTTATAGCTGAACGCAAGGATAGTACTAATTTGACCATCATGAATATTTGCGTTCCACATTACGCATATTTCACCCTGATCAAACCATACATTCTACCAGGATGATAATAATAGTCTGTGGCGTTAGTGCAAAATATTTCGCTTCTGGCTACTATTACAAAATTTTACACACAGCTTATACAGTATACACTACCTAGCTTTGCAAATGCGACGGGAAACACACTCTATGTCGTCATTGACTCACCTTGATGACATCATTAAAGTGACCGCCATTACTTAGTACCTTGATTTCTTAAGGCGTTCATAACTCCATAACCAACGTTTGATAAAATTTATGTCATTTTAAATAAATGCCCTTTAAAAAATTCCATGCAACTTTTATGTAGAAGTAACGGTTTCTTCAGAATGCAGAAGGAGAGAAAAACGGTATAAACCGTTCAAAATAGTATAATCTTGTTTTCCCATCTGAGTTACATGGCCGTTGTAATTTCATTATTCGTATTACATCGGGCGAGCCTTAAAGTCTCTGGAGTTCTTAATTATGTAGACGCCTTCTTATCCAGTCATCTCGTTCTATTTCGCCCTGTATTTTTCTCAAAATCGTACTTTTAGACCCAAGTAATTTATGTTTATCTGCCGGGGTCGTACTCCACCGTTCGCAACCAGGAAATATTACTGACAGAATAACCTTCTCTATATTTTCAATTTAAACTTTCTTGGTATCAATTGCCTTGTTATCAGCTTCTGGACTGAATAGAAGCATGCGTTACTCGACGCTTAGGCATATTTTATTTCTTTCGCGAACTCGATTTTGGTGGTTACTTGGTACTATTCCAAGTATTTAAATTAGCTTACTGTCTCTATGATCTGATTCGAAGAGAGATACCTCTATGAATCTGTCTCTATGAATCTCTCTGTTGCATGTCTCTATTTCCATCATTTTCTGTATTTCGGCTTGTTATTATGCATTTTGTTTATATAAAAAGTAACCAAAAAGGATTTTGTCGTTTTTGACTTTGCTCGGAAAGACGTGATCACTGATACTAAGTGCCTCATGTGCTGGAAATGGCATCGGGGTGGGAGTAGGAACATTGACCGTAACCATGAGACTCCCAAGCTTGCTAGACATTGGTTGTCACCGTGGAACCTAGAAGACCATCTCTACACCTACGGTAGATAATGCTCTGTATCTGGTGGACTATTCGCCAAGTGGTACACTACGAGCTGATACCACCGATCCAAACCATCACTGCGGACCTGTAGTCACAGCAGTTGGAACATGTACAACAGGCACTGCAGCAGAAGAAGCTAGCATTGGTGAATCGCAAGTGTGTACTGTTTCTTGCGGACAATGCCAGGCCACATGTGGCGCCAGGAATACCATACAGCGATCTGGATGGGAAACATAGTGCTATCCACCCCACTCCCGGTACCTTGAGCCAACAGATTATCACCTCTTCCATTCCCTGGACAATCACCTTCGTGGGAAGTCTTTCGCTAATGAGGCACACTAGCGGCAAGTAATTACGGTCTGCTTGGCGTCCAAACGTTTCTGTTTCTCATTATCAAAAACGACAAAAAAAATTCGTTTCTTTGCACTTACAAAAAGAACACTTAAACGAAATGTAAAAAAAAATCTATCCACTAAATCTTTATGAACATAACAAAAGCACTTTATTTCAATCTCTAGAACACAGACCTTTACAAACACAAAGTAAAGTGTTATGCAGATTTTACACAACGGCACCTTGTAAACACCTGTTTGGATTTACACACTATTAGTTCTTGTAATTTTTCCAGATTCATAACAGGGTTTGAAGATCAAACGTTGCCCCTAAACATCTCCATTTTGCTTCCATCCCCACTCACAAGGGTCTTGGCACCTTGCTTCACGTTTTTTCCATACAACACTGCAGCATTGGAATCTTCAGAAGGTGAGAATGGACATCATATGTAGATATGGGTGGTATATTCTCTATCAACCTGTTAAACTGGCTCAAGAGAATCCGTCTTGCCTCATTGACAGTATCTGCAGAGCTTGAAGCGCGATACAACAGTACGAAGAAATGCCAAAGGATCAAAATTGAATCGTCATATTGCGAGATATCACGAGGCATATTTGAATACTGCGAGAAAGCTTGATTTGCTTCCCTAAAACATATTCACGCCTGCAAGGCGCTCATTGTTTTCGATTCCTCCAAAACTGGGCACAGCATCTGCTCCTATAAAAAAGGCGTGGAATAACGGTAGGAGATCTGAAACATTGAACGGTATTTTGATATATAGTTCCTAAAGAGGCATGCACTGGAGATGTAGAAGAAACATGAGTTTGGAACCGTTTGGAGATGAAACATGTGCAGTTTCGTGGTGTTGATCAGAAGTGATGCACATTTCAGGTCTTGAATATTCTCAAACACATAATTCATTCATGCTACTTCAGTCCCGGCGATTATTCTGTTTTCCAGCTTCACAAGCTGTATTGTTCTACTCACGAATTTTACTAGAAAGTTATCTGTTACTTTTGCAGCCATTTATGTTGCGTTTCTCAAACTCTTGAGAGATAGGTGTTTGCAACTCTGGCAGCTATTTTAAGATATACAAAATACGGGCAACCATTGAGCATAGTTTGCACGATCAAGAGCAAAATTCTTGAGCACAACTTGGTATCACTTAATAACAACTTTACCACATCTTCACTTTACAACACGTCGTGGTTGGAAACAACGAAAACAGTTTGCAATCCTGAATACAATTAGCAAACTCACACTTGGGAATTTTAATCAACAATGTCCATAAAAAATACTTATTTCAATGCACCATTTGGTGATACACTATTAGGCTACTGAATTAATATCATACTATACATTTTTGCTCATTATTCAATTATTTTAAAGAAGTCCAATTAATATAAAAGTACCTACAACATAAACAATTACAAATATGTATAAGTATGTAACTCTTCATATATCGTTATTTACATTTCGATGGACACTTCGTGAAATACACATCCTTATTTCTTGAAGACATTTGGTGATAATTGTGTTTACGCATTCCTCAGATATACACAAGTTCATAAAATATACAATAGTTCACTCTCTCTCCAATCTTATCTTAATATTCGGCCTACGTCCAATAAATATTGTACAGATAAAGATCTCGATGTCTCAACTATGCGTTTTCTGAATTAAAAAAATATTTATAGCCCTTAGGCATCTATGACTCAGAACGGGATATATGAGAAAGGATTTGGAAACGAGTCGCCCAGGGACAAGCTGAAAATACATTCCTGACATTTGCCTGGTGTGACTGAGGAATAACCTGGGAAACCTCTCAGTCAGGATGGTAGGCCGCTGATATTGAACCAAGCCTCCCCTCCCCAATTCGAAGTGAACGCTCTACTGATTGAGCTAGTGCGTTTATGAGCAAGTTCATAATTAGGAACAGTAACTACGGAGAATGTAGGATTGGGATGTTAATAGGACGAAAACTGTTACTCCTACATGAAAACTGCAATGACCCTTTCTCAGAACAATTCCATTAGCTTTAAAATGACAAATTTTATCAAAATCGAAATGCTGAGTATGGAGTTACGAACGTTTAACGAAATCAAGATCTCAAGTCAGGGCAGCTACTTTGATGACGCCATCAAGGGGTCAATGACCTCAGTGGGAGTATCTCCCGACAGATTTTCTATGCGAGGAGGGTGAATAATCTGTGTGTAAATTTTGGTACTGGTAGTCGGAAGTGAAATATTTTAGCTTATTTCACCATAGACTATTACCGGAGGTGCTCAAGGTAAAATGTTGCTGGTTTAATGATCAGCCATTTATGTAAAGATTTTAAGTTTGAACATAATGACAAGTATTTTCATAAAACTGATATTCCAAAGAATATTTAAAATAGCAGAAGATTGATGTCTCCTTGAATTATAAGTCTGTTTTGAACCATTTTGGAAGTTTATTAGTCATGAACGAAGAATGATGATCTTACTTCACATTTAAAGAATATGTGAACGCTTATTTCTATTATTCTTAGTTCTTATTCTTTTTCCACGAGGAGAGGCATGTGTAATTGTGCTTGGAATTTTTTTCAACGCTATTAGAAGAGAAGATAAATTTATGAACATTAAATAATACGATTAAAGCATAAAGCTTTTAAGGAAAACATAGTTTATTACAAAAATACAGCTGAGGCTATAAACGCTGAGGAATATTGAATTAAGTATTTAGTTTATTAATGATTTAGTTCAACATTAGACTCGGTTATTTGCTTCAGTAATGTCTAAGATCAAGTGTTACAGTTTAATTTATGTGATGTTCGTATTTTGTGCGACCGTGTTTGCGTATAGCCGTGTAACAGTGATTTAATTATTATCTTTTCGTTTTTATTGTACTTTCCTATTACGACAATGCTAGTTACGTAACTGGGTACAAGTGAAAAAGATGACAACATTTCTTTCTTCATTCTTTACATATTTGCGTAACTTCTGAATATTAACATTTGGTGAATTTACTTTGGAAGATCTAAAGAGATATTTAAATCTTAAAGTAAATATTCTTTATGTTCCACTAACTTTAACTTACGTTTTGTGTGGTAGTTATTATATTACATAGCTAAACAATATATTATGTTATAAAATATTGTAAAATATGGTTTTAACAGCACTATGATGCGAGGAGTAAGCTCAAGTCAGTAAAAGTTCTCTTGCTAGCTGGGCAAGTAAAAGAAACTAGGGTCCTTTTCCTGTTTGAGCCAAATCCATATTACTATGCTTGACATTCAACATTGGCTGTTCTCTTTGGATTGTGAACTTGGTATTTGAAATACTTTCTCTTATTATTCTACGTTTTAATATCAATGCACCAAGTGTATTTTTATTTTTAGAAAAGGTTACCAACTGCAATTCTCACTTAAATCTCGTAAATTCTTTAATAAACTTATCTGGTTCTTTCGGTCAGTTCACTTGGATAATTTACCGACAACAATAGCTACAATAATTCCAAGATTTCTCGACAGCTACAATAATTCTAAGTTTGCTGCACAACCGACAAACACCTTTAGGAGGCCGATACTTACACTTTTAAAGAAAGAAGTGTCTCTCAAGGAACCTCCTGCGTAGCCTAGTCGGTAGTACGTTCGACTTCAGTGAGAGCGGTCTCCGGTTTGATTCACGGTGGGGCTTCAAAATTTCGGTGTTGACCCAGCATCGTGAGAACAAATGGAGAGCTACGTGACTAAAAGAAGTAGCGAACTGTGGTCAGAAACTCAGACATACGAATACGAACAGACACCGGGCCAATTGGGTCATTCGGGTCAAGTTTTGTACCAGGTCACCGGGTCTGGGATTCGGACCCGATTTAGACCCAGTAACCCGGAGGACAAGATAGATTTTTAATTATTTCCTTCCGTTTGAACATGTTTCTTTTAGGAGCCACCAGGACCGGGGATGTTACCTCAGAACACGAAAAAATATGACGCCGAAATTCCCATTTGATTATGTTTTCTATGACACCGGGTCAATAAGGGTCGGACCGAGTCACTTATGTTCGGGTTAGACCGGGTCAACAAAAGTGACCAGATTTCAGCTCTGCCCGTAACCCTCTACTTGAACGTAATACAGCCGTCTGACAGGCCGGGGCCCCTCAAGGGACAGTCGCACCACCCAGTTTAGTTTGTTGCCTCACCGAGGCTGTCAATGTGAAGGAACGTCTGAGATAAATCACATTTGGACCTAATATCTTCTTCGTTCTCATCGACAATTCAACCAAAGGGCGGCACGTGATACCACAAGCTTCCAGAACTAAATCCACAAGGTAGGTTCTACTGACGCAGTTGGGAGCTTCTTCTTCTTTCCCTTTCGCTTCTGATGTCTTCTGTTTCTGTCTCTGTCTTAAACTTCTTCCTCTGACAGATCTTTCTCTCAGAGTTCTTTCTTAAGCTATACATCCATTTCCCCCTTGGCCTCCCTCTATCCCTCTTGCCATCCACTTCCATTGCCATTGCTCTTCTGACTTGGTTGTTTCTTGCAACTGCTCCTTGGAGCTACAGTTGCGAGCATGAAACAACAAATTTAAAGAACAAAACAAGTAAAGAATTCGGTATCGCAACCAATCCCAACCACTGATTCATATGATTCGGAATTCACCGTTATGGGAAAGGCAAAGCCAGGACGCATTTAGAATAAGAACGAAAGCATTTAATATAAAGCAGTAGTAGAAGGAAGGAGTGCCAACTACTCCCTATTTATAACAAATTCGATCCCCTGTCTCAAGACTGATAAGATACTACACTTTGATCTTAGCTAAAAGGCCGAGAAGCTATGGCTCAAGACTAGGAAACCATGTAAATTACACAATATGAAAGTAATCAAACACATTCAGCCACTCTAGCTTCGCGACAGTAATCTGACTCTAAACCGCCTATAACTACTGATGTGATGTCTAATAATGAGTGACTAGTCAAAACCGAAGTCCAGAACATAGAGTATTACAACAAAGTTAAGACTTAAGTGATCAAGTGGGTGCTGAATTCGAGACTGGAGTAGAAAGCACAGCGAGACTAAGAAAGTAATTCGCAAATTACCAATAGATTCAAGTATTAAGAAGCTGATGGAATAACTCAACCGCCTGGGTTATGAAACCAACTCTATAAATAAGTTGTCTCTGAAAGGAAACTAGATTAAGTGAAGTCAAAAGATTCTGATCAATTATTACGGCAATGGGAGGAAAAGCAAGAAAAATATTATTCTTATGGTTATTGATTCAATATGCCCATTGTTTACTTTATTTTAAGGGAAAACTCATAGCATGAAACATGTTGTATGGATATCAAATTCATATCCTGGAATTGCTGCATAGTATTTATTGATATATGATGAGATTAAGATGAATGCAATTCTATTATTTGAATATGTACGGAAATACTAATCATGGCAAAGAGTTTGTGTACGAGTCTCCAAGCAATTAATTGTTGAATACTTACAAGATGTTTTATAATGACATTACTTTAGTATCTTCAATGAATAAAGTGATCTTTATTTGATTATGAAATATGTACATTAATATCTTTGATGGGTAAACTTTACATTAGCTGAACTCGGTTACAATGTAATCTATTATTACGATAAAAGTGCTACAACTAACTATATCCATCATTATTGAGAATTGCGACAGAGGATGACGATTTAAACCATAGAAAGTACTTGTGAATAATTGAAGAAATGGTTTTATTATCGATGATACAGTTACTGATATTGAAATACGAGGTTAAAAAAATCAACTGAATATAGGATTGCTCTGGTATTGGCTGGCTAAAACAAACAAACAAACAAACAAAAAAAAAAAACAATCGGGTGGAAAGATATTTCTAGTTATAATTTTATCGGGCTACGAAATATAGGCAAGTTTGTGTAAGTTTGGTGGATATTATGGTTCTGTTATATTAGACCAAGTCAATTTAGGTATAATTAATATTAAATATCAATCGACATTATTATTGGACAAGAAGTTAACGTTGAATTAGGCAGTGAATTAGGTATTTATTTGGTAACAACCAAGTCAATATAAAGGAGTATATGTAGATGGTTCCAATCTATGCTATATCAGAAGCTAATTACAGACCAAGATCAGAAGCTAATTACAGACCAAGATCAGCGAACAAATATTGACATTACAAGATTTAACTAAACACACAGAAACTTTAGCAATACATGCATTCGTTTCGGTCTGCAACACGAGATAGCAGGAAAATATACAGCATTCAATAGTATTTGCCGATTATGTCAAAAGAAAAATCAGTATGCCCGTTGTTGTAATACCTAAAAGAATTCCATGAGAACAGATGTTAACGCTACAAGTTTAGAGTCACCAACACAAAACGATATTCAAAAGTCGAATGAAGTTCGTCAGAATCAGGCAGACACACGAGAGTAAGATCTTCAAGTTTCATCATGTGGAAAAAGAACAAGAGGTGGAAATGAAAATCGATTTGAACCATAACAGTGAAAGTCAAGATATGTTAGAAAAGCAGTCTTCGTGGAAGAAAGATGAAGCATTAAAAACATTCAAGACAAGTACAACCAAACGATACCGACAAAGGTCCAAGAAAAGTGTACGCAGACAGTAATTAAGGAGTAACAAGATATTGAAATTCAAACAGAGAACTAGGACATTCATTCAGTAAAGTTGCGGAAGAAATCACAAATTTCCAAGGGAAAAACAAAGGAAATTGAATAGACAGAAATAACGGTAGTAGGAGCGAAGGGTACGGAGAGTGTTGAGCAGGTGGATAAGCAATATATAGTGGCAACAAGCAAATCTCATAACAAGGTATTAAACACAAAGAAGGAGGAAATGTCTAATAGAAGAAAAAAGAAGAATAAAATAAATAATGATGAAATGGAAAGGACAAAAAATATTAGAAAGAAACCGGAAAGAACTGGAAGCTTAAAGTAGAATTTTAAAAAAAATATGACGTATTATCTTAATGTTATGCTAATGATGTTGTTTTGTGTCAATTATGAAACTAATACAGTTTACACTATAACGGATAAGTAAACTGAAGTGGCATTATGGAACTGTCACAGATTAGAGTTTTTCAGCAAATATTTTGTTAATTACAACGATTTCTGAGAAATAATTTTTGGTACGTTAGATAAGTATTCTTTTCAAGAGAGAGGAGGTGAATTAATAGAGTAAGTTATGTCAAAAGCTGTGATTTTATAGTAGTTACATATTACTTGAATCTTCGGATTAGATTTCTTTTGTTATGAAAAGAAGTTAAAGTCTAATTCAAAGGGGAAGTGTATTGATAGAGATATTCCATTGCAAAGTATAAGTCCAATTATTTTATGATTACAATATTGTCTACATTTGGACAGACAAACGAAAAATACTTGTTATTTAGACTACACAAAATATATGAATTAATTGTCCGCGAAGTTTAAAATATGGAAATCAAGGTTAGTGAAATAGATTGTAGTTTCTTGATTTAGTTTGAATTGTGAAACTTGTTAATGTTTTATTTAAGATAAATATCTGAGTTTTCGCAATGCGTTATTTGAGATCGGCCGTTCAAATGTGGGATGTATTATGTAGATCTTAATTTGGAATCAAGTGTTAGTAATAGCAACTAGGATAATACTTTCATTTTGTGATTGAGAAGTTGTTTGTATTGAAGAGAATACTTATTTACTGAAAAATTATGGGCAAAAATATAGATGACATTCGAAATAAAGTGAAACACCGCCTGTTTAAATAGTTACATCTGATGTGTTATTTATTTGATATTGTCTAGATGTCATTATTAAGTACGGTATCGTATGATTTGCTCCAGATTACACGCGTTATTACTCGGCCTACTCTAAGATTAAAGAATTCTTATATTATTAGCTACATCGGAGGAGGTAGTGATGTCACTTTTCCAAGTTCGTTAGTGAGAACACCAAAGGAAGGAAGATAGATACTTTGTAACTGAATTGTTTTACAGAGTTCAAATAGAATTTTATAAACTGCCAGTAGTTGTTACAAGTGTCAGCACCTTGGACACTTCCAGGCCCCATGTACTGATTATCCTTGGTATCTCAAATGAGGACAGGGGTATTTCACCATAGCGTGCAACAAACCTGACACCATTATCCCACTTAAGTGTGCCAACTGCCAGAGATACCATCCCGCCAACTACACAAGACGTCAGGTGTTCAAGTTCTATTCAGATGCTCTTAAGAAAATCTAAAAAATCACGCCTACATACCTAGTCTGCAAAGCCTAAAGTTCTGAGGAAGTAGAAACACATATGATATTGAAATACAAGAACAAACTGCATCAACTATACTAAACCCAGGCATAATGAACATATATACTTCTCTAAATGTTTGAAAATAAGGAAAATAATTATATGGGCGGTAACGTCCCGATAAGGGGAGTTGAAATGTTTGAACTTATAAAAAGAAATTCTACAAACTAGAGAGGTATATCTTGCTTCCAACCGGCATGGTTTGCATAATTCACTTAAAATGCATATATGTATATAATGCAGACGGTCCTGAAAAGCGAAGAAAATCTCGTTTAGATTTCTTACTGCTCGCAAAATAGACATAATGATGATTCGGAAACACATTTAATGGAAATAGTAAGAATTTGAAGACTGGAGTCTCTCCAACTACGTAATATGCATACTAGATCGAGTCACGAGACAACAAGAAAGACTACTTGTTTCCTTTACAGGAAAACTTCACTACAAAATCACTCATATTCCACCAATCCGAACTCTGGAACATCTTACACAACTGAAAATTTGGCGTGCTATTAACAAATATGTAAAGGTCAATGATCCCAAGATTTGATCATATTCAAGAGTACAAACAAAAGTAAACTTAGGCAGCATCCAAGGCAAAAAGTACTCTCTGAAGTAGAAAAAGTACCGATTTTCAACTACCAGTAGCACAAATCATTTGTTCACGGTGAACCTGAATTTATTTAGGCGTTTTTGGTTCAGGCCAGGATAGGGTAGGTTAGGAGAGAGACTGTGAAAGGATCGGTCAGACTAGACTACTACAGATCGGTCAAAATACCATCTCCCATTGAAACAGTATGACTAAAGAAAAACCACAGTCACGATGCCTTAAATACACATAGCAAAATTATTTGAGCAAGTGCTGCTACAGAAGCACAGATTTTAACATCATACAGAGGCACACAACCTCGTTCCTAACCATCAATTTTGGTTTCGGTATCAACATAGCTCAACTGAGTTAGAGTAGGGGATTTCGTGACTATCGCATCCGACAGTATGTTCTTGGAGTTTTGCTGGACATCCCTAAGTCTTTTGATAGTGTGGCTTCCAGAGTTATGTAAACTTATGCAACAAAGCTTCCAAATCTGTGACATTTATTAAGTAAAGTCCTACCTAATAGGCGCCGTAAATTTTATGTGTCATCTGACGTGTGCCGCTATACGCCTAGACTTATAAACTCATGACTGCCACAAGGTACAGAATTTTCACTATTGTTATGGAACATTCCATGAAAAAAAAAAACAGGTGATGGTTGCCGCACTATTCTTAAAAATCTGGAAATAATATGTTATTCATATGTACCTCAAAGTAACAAAAACAAGTTTCGAATTTTTCTTACTCTACCAAGGGGAAGAGATGGAGAGGGAATGGGGAGGTAGTCATGACATTTTTACATTGGACGTCTATCCACCTTTTTTAATAACTCGAGTTCCTTAAGAGATATTGGAATGAAGCAAAAACAGTTGTTTTCTTCAAACTACAAACTTTAATTTGATTTAATTTTGATAAAAAGTTACAAAATATAGCCTTAAAAAGGCGCATACTTTTGTATTTTGTGCAATTTATGATCACAAAAATGTGAACCTAAATTTTAGGGTACTCCTTTCATTTAAAAAAAATGCCTCCTCTAAGAGGTCATTAGATTTATATTATTAGATTGTCCTTTTCGGTAAATAATGTCTAAACACACCCATGTAGGCTATGTAAAATTGATAAAGTTCAGTCATTTATCTCGAAAGCAGATAATTTTAGAAAAAAAAACTAAGTTTTACCACGAAAAGTTAAAACCTATTTGGTTTTATTCAGAACATTTCTTCAGAATACTTTGCCCCATTTTTTAGAAATGAATTCTCAAAAATTGGATTATGCGTCATTTTCAGGAACACTACTGGCAAATGTCCTTCTCTACATAGCAATTAAATCTCGTTTTGCAGTCAATTCAATCATTTTGGAATCTAAATCTCTCACACAGTAGTTTATGTTACAGAAGGTTTTCTGAGCGAGTCATCCATATGAAATTTGTTACAAAATCGACACTAAGCTATTCCATAAATCAATTCAGTTCCTCACTGTTAGGAAACGAATTAATCTAAGGGAAATTTATCATTATATTTCGTCCATGCCCATTTTCACAATTTTATCAACCATAGAGACATCGAGCATTGTTGGATGCTAACTTCCATTTAGTCACATCTTTGATATGACAAAAGCGTCATGCGAAGCTGCATTACAATTTCTGCTCTACAATTAAAAAAATATTTCTACTCAGAATTTGTAAAACCTAACTCAGGGATGGGAATAGCAAATGGGAATTCCTCTGCATTTGCTTGTCTTCGTTCAAAATGGTGTACATACGGGATGCATACCCACATAGCATGTAAGTTTATCACAACCTTGATTTGCTGTTGATTTTCGCTTGTGATGTTAAGTGGGTTGAATCAAGCTTGATTCAACTTTGAAACTAATTGTAATATGTTCACTTGTGTTTCATTCCGGCTGGATGCAGACATTTGTGGTGATATATCTCGTTACTGTAGAGACGACGGGATCATAGTAAAGAGTCTCACCGACAAATCACATTTTGTAATTTACGTCAGTAGTTCTGTCCTCCTCAGGTGCAAGTTATACTTCTTAAACCACAAACAATGCTGACAAGATACTACTTCGAAGTTACGAGTCTGGTATAGTGGTTAACGTATCGAGAATATGATACGTAGGTCCCGGGATCGAATCCTGGCTTGGTTATATTTACAGATTTTTTTAAAAAGAAAACTTTATATGTATTTGCAAATTTAAAAAATAATTATCATTGATTGGTCAGGTTAGGTAAGTCAGGTTCGGTGTTTTTTCTATTTATGTATTGCACACGCATGGGTCAGAACCTGATTTAGCGTACGAATGTGTTTTGTCGGCGAGACTCTGTGACGTAAGCGTGCTGTATAAGTAAACCTTTGGCTCCGTGGACTAAGAAAGCTGTTTACTATGTTTCTCTGTTTCACGCTTATCGTGACAACTCGATATGGCAAGCTTACATCATGCTTTGAAGTGCCAACTCCTAAGCTTTTCACATAGCAAAATGACGTCCCACGGATATGCGCCGGATCTCCTGGCAGGATATCGGGATGTCCGTGGGACGTCCTGTTTAGGTCCCGTTTACATCCGTGAGACGTTAATGGATCCTCTAAATGTCCGCCCCGCGATCATCCCAGGGACGTTCTTTCGGGATCGTTTTAAGACAAAGGTTGGACTATAATGGGATAATTTATTGCATGTAAAATGTATTATATTGAAAGCTATTTGTACCACTAAATACAATTAACGTGGCTCTATAGGTGCTACCGATAATACCAGATGCCAGCAAAAGCGTTCTATTTCCTCCGTGTCCTTTTTTCCACTCGGGTTGTCCAGGCTTCGCTCTTAAATGTTTCGCGCTAGAAATTCTAACTTTCCAGTTATTCACTTTCCAGCTTGAAGGTTTTAAGAGCAAAACCTGGGCAACCCGGGTGTGAAAAAAAAGGACACAGAGGAAATAAAAAGCTTTTGCTGACATGGTATTAACGCCGGTTGGGTGGTCGAGCGGTCTGCGTCTGTAGGCTATCGACTCAACGGTCCCGGGTTCGAGTCCCGGCAGGGGCATGGGTGTGGATTTTAACACTTAACAGCTAAAGGCAAAATCGGGACGGGCCGAAGTCCAAAGTTACTAAACTGGCTCATATAAAAATAAAGTTTTTTTTACATGGTATTAACGATATCACCTATATAGAGCCACGTGAAGTTATTGTATACTGTTGTTATAGTTATATTATTTTAACAGTAACTTAATTATTACATGCAATTCAAAGGAAGAAAATGATATAATATTTATGTATAATTGCTAATAATAGTATCACTTCACTAGTAGTGAATTGAGTATTACTATGATTGGAAGCTTTCAACAATAAATGCAACTAGTATTTATAAGTGCATCTACAGAATACAGAGGGGCTAACAATAAACATTTATGAAATTCCCTGATTTTGTTAATATTTCCCTGACCGACAAAACAACATTATTATTTTCATGCAACTATATTACATATAGTAGTGAATATAACTGTAATACTGAGAGTTAATAAGTATAATGTCTTTGAGTGCTTACCAACTAGTCTAAAAATGACGAAGCATCTTGCAAAATAATTTCGCAAGATCACAGAACCACACTAGAGACACACACACACACACACACACACCTACACACACACACACACACACACACACACACATATATATATATATATAATAAATCACAGCCATATTCAATCCACTAGTGGATGAGGCCTCTCCCCGAAGGGAGACGGGTTGGGAGAGGAGAGCCGAAGCTCTCACTGTGATCGCCACTGTCTTTTATTCACAGCAGCTCCCCAATTGTCCTCACGATGCTGGGTCAACACCGAAATATTTGAGCCCCCATCGGGAATCGAACCCGGGACCGCTCGCATTGAAGTCGAGCGCGCTACCGACTAGGCTACGCAGGAGCTCA
>JAGDQP010006643.1:43303-71113 GCA_022664845.1 Lepisma saccharinum | reverse complement strand
TGTATTTGAAGCATATACATTTTTTGTCAGGAGTCGTTCAAGTATTACATAAGCATTCTGGGGCGAGGTTGTTCAAGCTTTGTTTACTTTTGCTGGGCGTCTAAGTATTAGGGATAGGACATCCAGTTAATGTTGCTTACTAAGGGGGAAGGAGTCTAAATTGACCAAAAATACGCTGACGTAATATCTGAATGACACCTAATATTATGTATGAAACTGTCGAGAAAGTGCTTTTAAAATGTTCCAAAAGTGCTTGAAAGTAAATAAAGTGTCCTGAAAGTAGGCAAAAGTCGTTTCCAAAATGCACTTTTAGAACACATTAAAATAAGGGCACTTTTTATGCACTTTTGAGCAGTTTTGTAGCACTATTAAGGGAACACATTTGGACAGTTTTTCACACTTTTGAACACCTTTGAGACGCTTTCATAGCACTTTGGTTCACGTTTGGACACTATTAAAGTGTTCGAAAGTGAGCTAAAGTCGTTTCCAGAAAGTGCTCAAAGGTGTTCAAAAAAGTGTAAAAAAAGTGTTCTATTTTTTACAGTGTATTTCAGTATACATATGAGTAATACAAGTGTTGAGAATAGTTTTTCGGAAGATCGATTGCAAACCTCCAGGGTCAAACCTCCCGAAAGCATGCCTAAAAGAAAAACTGTGCTAACCTCTTGGCCAGTCAGTTCAATGTAAATTAAACTAAACTTGAAATATTGCACTAAAATTGTGTAATGTATCTGAGAGATCTCCTGGTGCGTATTGTTCGAATAATAAATTTTGAAGCCGAGAATAGATTGAATTTGAGGAACTCTCAAAATGGGAAACGGGAAATACATTTTAGACAGTCCATCCAATAATTTTATTAATGTGTTTTCTCTCTCAATCCATTATCTACGGGCAATGATTGTAGTATTGGCGATGATTTGAGTGTACTTTACCTACTATTTAGACCACTAACCGCCACTGTTGCACGAGAACATTTACGTAACATTACATTAAAGAAAACAGCTTATTTTGTGGTTGTAACGATGAAAACTCTTTGCTTGATATAAATCACACGCTATTCCAACGTAAAAAACTAATCGAACATGGGAAAAGCCTTTTCAAAGCGAATATTAAGATAAACATCCCACTCCCAACCTCATTTAATGTATTAATAAATAAGTTCACTAGAATACCATATACAGTACCTAATTATTCTTAAGGAATAATGATACAGAACTTTCAATGTGCCAAAAAAAATAAGAATGTTAAATAAAACAAGAATAAGGTATCAGATATCGAAATACAATGGATGGCAATATCGTGGCTTCATACGTACAGTCAGTTGCCTCGATTAAGGGAATTTCTTCCAAGATGCACAGGTAAAAATGTTTCTTTACGTGTATTGGCCAATATATGTAGATGGTTATGAGCTTTGAATTAACTATAACTGTTCCTGATCTGTCTCTTTTTCCTAGGATTTTTGGAAAGGAGTCTTGAGCAGAAGGCAGTTCCGTGAGAACCCTAGAACAACTAGAACAGAAGTAGGAACATAACAACAGAAACATATAACAAACAGGTAATTAGCAATTAGCATGTTCTTCAACCTCATTGACATTGCAAATATTTCATCTCGTTTAGCTTAAAAACACGATGAAACTGGTTTTATTTTAAAACCACGTACTTTAATTAAGAAACTAAGGACTTAAAATTCTTGTACATTTCCTTACGATAACAGCGTCTAGATCGTACACATTACAGGCACTGTAATTACTGTTCAATTTGTATCCCTAATGCACAGAGGAAACCGGTATGCTTACGCATACGACTGGACAAAGTTTCGTCTTTAACTAATATCTCGAATGTTGGTCATGAGAATTTGGATAGTACCCCATGTTGGCTGAAATTGAATTTATTCTCTTGCATGATAAAGTATGTGTTTGCACAATCTATCACACAGGAAAGCACGTAGTGTAAACTTAAGAACAAAATGTTGTAAATCAATTGTGCTCTACCAGTAAGTATCAACCCTAAAAGAGCTATCATGATGGGGCCAAAGTCAACAGTTACTAGATTGGCCCATATAAAATGAAGCTTTTACCCAAAAGAGCTAGTTAATGTTCATACAGATATAAGTTACTATATATTAATATTTATATACAAGAATTAATTTATGTATATTCGGGCATCTATTGAGAACTTGAAGAAGTTACCATACCATATTCTTGGTCTTCCTAAATATAAAAAATCAATTTTGATTAATATTAAGATTGGTATCTATATTTGTTCACGACAAGCATAGAATATTAAAGAAAGTATTTTTGCTTAAATCCCTTTATCGAACTTTGTATACTTTTTTCGTATTCTCTTTTATCCTTTCTGTTTTAAAAAGTAGGGATGGCTATTAATTCACATGTCTGAAAACTTTTGCTCAAGAACAAAAGAAAATCCTATTTTAAATCTCATAACATATTCTTAACGCCTACTCATCATACAAAATTAACATTGAATTAGATAGTTTTGGAAGTTTTAAGACGAGTTTTCTTTTCAACTTGAATTGCAAGACAAAGAATAAATATGATTAAAAGAAACGCGATCTAAAAGTAGAAAACAAAGTATATCGAATATGTACTAGAAGAATAATCGTTATTTCCAATTTGTTATTAGTCTTGTTATTCCAAATCTCACGTATATGGGGCCTAGTCAGTAATAGAGCTTGGATTTTTTTATGGCATGCCAAATTTTTATCGTTCCATTTCCGTCTCTAAACTAATTTAAGCATGTTCCAGAGCAGGATGCGCAGTCCAAATTCACATGATGGCCTTTACTAATTATAGCCTCACTAGTATGTTTGGACTACCATTGCATCTGCTAAACAACATACAGAGTAGGCCTACGTATTGCAGTGCTTTCCAGTCCCGGTTTTCAACTAAGTCTTTCAAGCTGCCTTTACTCGTTTCGCCATTGTTTAAGGAGCTTCCAACAATATCTTTTTCTCTCACTATTGGTGATCGATTTTCGCCGTTCAAAAATTTCGGTACGTGTATATATACTTTCTTGGCTGTACAGACGCTTTGAAAAAATTATCTAACACATACTGTACTCCCCCTTTGTAGGGCTTATGTTTAGCCTAGTTCTTTGTTAAATATCAAGAAATATAAATAGTAAATACCTCACAAATTAGTTATCCAGTTTAAAATCACGTTTTCCCACATCTGATACAAAAACCTTAAAAATTGTACTTTTGCGATTTCAGAATACCCAGATCAAGAACAAATGATAAAGTCTTTAGTAAGCGGAAGAAATGGAGCAAGGACGAACATACTCTGTCTGTTTTGGTAGAAAAGTCAGAAACTAAAGAAGTGAAACAATAATCTAGCCTTCCGACAGAGAGAGGAACGGAAAGGATATGAAAGAAGGAGAAAGAGAAAATAGGTGAAGATAAGACTTGTTCCAGGAAATCAGAAAGAGGAAATGGATGTAGGCGGAAATATACATCCCTAAAACGGACAGCAAGCACCATAGTAAGTGGGAAGTATTGATTCAGGACTTGAGAACAACTTTGTGATTGAGTTAGTTAGCAGTGGTGAATATGCTATTGTTCATACAGCTGGAGAGAAATGACCAAAACACAATGATGCTAACTGTATCTTCCATGATGGTAAATTTTCTTAGCATCGTGCTTAATGAATGTTGTAGGTGATGTATCAATGGTACTGTATGTGTGTTCACGGTCGGAAATCATGAGTATACACCTGTGATTTCTGTGCAAATTATTTACATTTACATCCATTTTCTTGTAATTTTTAGGCTTTCAATAGTACGTGGAAGTTTTCCACTATACGAGTAGCACAAAGCTGATTTTAAAACCACCCATTTCAACAGTTCCCAAAATCTTACTTTTTCAAAATAAATTATTACTCACTTCATTTGGTGTGGCCCTCTAATATTAATACTTCTGTCATTACTGCAATTTTAACCGTAGGAAATCTTTAGTGTAAGCCCTCTATTAGTTCGACTAGAATTAGTTCAACTGTTCTCACATGATTCGCAAATATAAGATTATAAAATAAGTCTCGTTACCCTAGAAACAAAAATTATAAATTTAATGTTGCCAGAACCGTTGAAGTAAATCTCTCTACTGTCATTTCTAGTTTGCTTGGAAAGGTTTAACCTTTCTAATGTGTTGCATGAATATAACATATATTCTTTTTAGTTTCGCTATCATGCAAATGAAAATAAATTTTTGAGAGTTTTAATATCGTTCAAACATTCAAGGTACACACTAAAATCAAAAGAGCGGATTCGGCTCAAATCGAGCGGAAAAAGTGACCACTCGTTTAGAGCGAATTTTCATCGGAGCAAAGATGAGAAATTTCCGCTCGAAAAAAGAGCGAAAATCTGTGGTAGTCTATTTCAATGGAAACCTAGATATTGTATTTGTATAGATGAATTTCCAACTATTTAGATACAATTGACATCTTGTGAACACGAAAACGACGCAATAAAATGTACAAAAGTGCGAAAGGGAGCATTAATTCATATGTACTAAAAAGAAAAGTACTGTACTTGTGAATGAAAATGGGTAAAATAAAACTAAACCTGGAGGAGATTTGACCCCAGTACCGTTCGATCAGCTATCCAACGCGTTAACCCCTCAACCAAGGGTCCTACTGCGATTATGCGTCCTCGGAATTATTTCTTTCGTCTCGTCAGGTACTTGATTACAACGTTGAAAGATTTCTTGTACGTACATATCTTACTCCTGACGTTTCTTGGTGTATTTTACTAACAGAAAAGTTTTAAAGTTCTGTTTTCTCATTTTTAACTATACATAACACTATAAATTTCACAGTATAGCTTAGTCTTTCGATAATCTTTGCTTTTACAAATGGCGAAGACCAATGTTGACTAGTAGCCATGCCCATGGTGCATTGCAAATCGCACTAAAAAGAGTGGAATTCAAACCAATCTACAAATATGAGAAAATTCATTCCTAAACGATGAGAAATTGAAGCACCAAATCACTCTGAAAAGATGAGAAATCTCTCTTTCACCTTTGTCAACTCAATAGAAAACAGCTCTTTTAAGAGTGAAAAAATAAATTACATCGAAAAGAGAGAAATTCCATCTAGAAAGAGTACATTTTCCATCCAACGCTATAATGTTTTGTTAGAAACCACTTTTTTTTCGATCGAAAATTCCGCTCGAAAAGGAACGGGCCCCCTTTTCCATCTAAAAAGAGTGAAAATTCCGCTCTTTTGATTTAGTGTGTAGTCTTTTCTATGATTATACAAAGTTTTGAAGGAATCGGTTCAACTGTTGGGTGAATGTGACTTTAAAGGTTCTTCTCCTTACCACGGAAAAGTTTCCGAAAATCTTTTATCTCCTGGGAAAGTCCTAGAATTTGCTGTTGACTCTACAACAACCTACTCTTCAGCAGCGTCATCTTGAACTTATTGTTATAGACACATACGAAACGAAAATAATAGCGGATACTTAAAAGGATTGCTAAAAATAACAAAGAGTAAATCACTGAAAGTTTCAGTTCATGTATAGAATTTCTCCATCGAGTAAACCCTAGACCGGTGAGATATGGTTGATACGGTTAAGGGTCTATTGTTACAAATGTAGAAGAAAACTGGTACGCTAAAGAAAACACTTATCATAGTTTCTGGGAGAAATTGGTATACTAGGAAGATTTATTACATACTTTTGTTACTAAATAGTATTTCCACACAATGAAGGAACTGTTACACATTGCCTTCAATAAATCTATATATGTATTTAAAATATAAGTCGTATTCTGTTTAAAATCTGCCAGCGAATCTCTTTGGGACGATTTTTATGACTTTTGCTTTGAAAGAAAACTAGTGATCTGCAGTTTTGCCATAGTGGTTTCGTGTATAGCCAATATATCTACCATTAGATTAATCGGTACATCGTAAAATAATGCATTTCTGAAGGAAAAGCTGTATTTCTTTATAACGTAAATAACATTTGTGAGAAACATTTTTCGAAATACAGACAAAAATATCACCACCCCAAAGAAAGTACCCGCTGTTTTTTTTTTAGGATGTCACAATGTGTTTGAAAATAGGATCTTCAGAATACAGTCCGAAACGTGACGAAATTACTAGATTATGGTGGGTACTGCATAATTAAGTCCACAGGCTGTACGATTAGCCTGATATTATAAGAATAATGAAATAATGACGACTAAAATAGGTAAGTTGTCTATCTCGGATAAAAGTAGAACGAAGACCGTCGTTCAGAAGCCAGAGGAGGCCACTGGCTCGCGTCGCGTTGTTAAGAGCATTATATTAGAAGGGATCTTTGAGAGGTAAATGTTGCTGATGAAAACTGGCTTCATCTTGTCCAAGATAGAATACTATAGCAAATGTTTGTTACAACGAACATGAATTTGTGGGTTTCGTTTCGTACTTAGAATTAACCAGGTGGTGGTTCGGATCATACTTTAAACTGTAGGTATCTTAACACGTCGTCTTAAACGATGATAGAATATAATATTAAACACTCATCAGTTGACCTTGCTCAGGGACCTTCATGCCATAGACCTGCCTCTGAGCACAAGATACATAATCATAGTCAAGCAAAGAATATTATAACTCCCATAGACCCTACAAAATTCGCAAATTTCTTATTACTAACCCTATGGCCCGAAGAAAAGTGATAACACTTTGACCAGGAGGGAAGGAATTTACTCTTCAATATACGTGCACATTAATATGTTACTTGGCACTACATGGTGAGTTGGCTTACATCTCCGTCAATGAACTAATTCATCGGAGCTACTGACAAAAGCACCTAATGACTTGTGAGGCGAAATTACAAAAAATGGAAATCATTGTAGTTATCTGGGAGCTACTAGTAAAACAGCAGATAAGTAGTTAGGCGAAATGACAAATGCAAAATGATTATCTGATTGTATTATCCCAGAGCTACTGATTGAAACTACTTAGAACGTGATCGGCGATATGACAAGTAGTCAAAATGGGAAACCACTAAATTGTAACGTAGAATCCAACTATATTTCCCATTCGTTTCTAAAATCAATTTATTTTTTCTTTTACAATCTTCTACTGCATCTTCCTCTAAATTTCTGTCTCCTGGTACTTGAAGTATTGATATCAGAAACCCCATTGGAGTGCAGTACTTAAGCTGATGTCTTATCCATGTAATTCTGCTTCTCTTTAGTACGACAAATTGAATTCTCTCTAGTACCTTCCCAGTTCAATTTCATTATTTTCGTTTCAAATCTCTGAGAGTCCGTAGAGACTTCTTCAACGAAACGGATTTAGGAAAGAAGAAAAAAAAGAAAGCTTTAACTCAATTTCCCTTCAGGTTCGTTATCAGCCCATAAAAAGTTTATGCTTTGCTCAAATTTTTCATTTTTTTTTTTTTTTCTTAATTTTTATGTCTTACGTTAGGAAGTTTTTTTTTTTACTAAATCTTGATGACCTACAAGTTGTAGTCTTTATGAAAAAGTCATGCAATTTTCTTTTTATTCTAATATATTTCAATTTATTTTATTTTTAGACTTTACTGAATTCATATCGTACATATCCACCACTATTTTATGTTTTGCAATCCATCTTTTCAATATTCTTGTATGCATTGAATGAGCAACTTTGGCTTAAGTCCGTCACGTCTGGGCGACCTTCAGCGATTACTTTTTCGGAATCGACATGAGAAGCGCAGTGATCAATGTTTTAGGACTAAATTACTATTCCTGAATTTGTTTGATAAAATTAAGGGAAAAACTGGGAAAATCTCAATCAAGATGGCCGGCTTGGGGGATTGAAATCAAGTGCCTTGTCATTCTCAAACCGAGGTTCATGACATTAACCACGGGACCACGGTAACTGGATCTATATCACTCTATGTTCTTGAGTGGTGTAGTACGTAATCAGTGATGGTATGTGTGAGGGGAATATGCAGCATATAAACTTTCACAATATCTTCTTTGATATGGAGGTAAGACATCTTTTGTGTACGCAATAAAAAATGTGTATGTTAATTCAACCCAATTTTAATACCACAGGATAGTGATCCAATCCCTGCAATGACTACAATTTTTGCATTTCACTTTATTTCAGTGGGGTTGGTGTTAGAAGCTAACACAAGCCCTGTAGTGGTTTTGGCACAGAGTAGATACTGAGCGGTGTTGAATTCAGTGACATGTTGTAGTTTGCAGGGTAACCCAATATTTTGAGTGTAAAACATTTAAAGATTACATTAAAAAAATTGATACTCTTATTTTACCGTGTGACCTCTAAATCTGGAGGAAATATATGTATATATAGAAGGGTCCAACGTTCGAAAATCCCGCTTTAGATGCTCTTTTTTTTTCTTTTTTTTTTTTTTTTACTCCCAGTATCCCAGAAAACAGAGTGGTGCGTTTTATAAATCAGTCAAGTTGCTGGAAATTTCTATGCAGCTAAGTTGCCCTTTTCTTTTTAATGAATGTATCCGAATATTTTAAACAGTGATTCTAACAGTACTGGTTTCACATGTAAAATAATTTTGCAAGGTTGGGTAAAATATGCATGAACACTTCTACTCACAACAGTTTTACAGTTAATTTAAACGTAAAACAAAAAAAACAAAAAAAGTCGTGTAATCGCTGTAACACGATGTGTAAAACACGTCACGCTTTTTGGAGTGTACTACTATTACTATAAATAGTTACTTAGTATTATTACTTACTACTATTACTATTACTAGTTACTTAGTATTATTACTTACTACTATTACTATTACTAGTTACTTACTATTAATACACCATATGTTGTTGACAATTAGAATATATATAGATTCCTTGAGAATGACTCGAATCAGCAATATCTGGTTTGTAGATTTAGAGACTCAAGTATTACTTCACAATGGCAGATTTTGTATGAAGCTCCTGTTATTGACGCTCTTTGATTGAGTTGAGTATTTGTCACCATGTGGTGGAGATTTGTGTACCATTTGTGTAACAAATTTGCATACCAATATAAAAAAAAGTGTAATATTTTGATGCTCTGTAATTATTTTTTTCTTTGAGATAGGATATTAATCTGTCTCTTTCTTTTCCCCAGAACTGCCAGCAGGGTACCCTATTTCTTTATCTTTAAAAATAATACGTACGAGGTGCTATCCAAAATTTTCAGGACTGGTGCTGCCATCTGTTGTAAACCTTACCTTTGGACTAATGGTCACCATCACCCTCGAAGTAGTTCCCATCCGCACGTACACACCGATCCCAGCGCTTCTGCCACTGGTCAAACACTATCTGGAAGTCCTGTTCTTTGAGGGTGTTTATCACCGCCAGCGATGCTTCTTGAATCCTCTCTAGAGTGTCGAACCGACGGCCTTTCAACTTGAGTTTCAGTTTTGGGAATAGCGCGAAGTCGCAAGGTGCCAAATCTGGCGAGTACGGTGGGTGGGGTACAACCGCCATGTTGTTTTGTGCCAAAAAGGTCCTGGTGAGCAAGGACGTGTGACAGCGCGCGTTGTCGTGATGCAGCAGCCAGTTCCCTTGACGCCAAAGTTCGGGCCGTCGTCGCCGCACGTTTTCACGGAGCCGTCGCAAAACGTCACAGTAGTACGCAGAATTCACTGTTTGGTTGGATGGGACGAATTCTTTGTGCACAATTCCCTTGGTATCAAAGAAAACGATGATCATGCTCTTCACTTTGCTCTTCACCTGACTCGCTTTTTTGGGTCTTGGAGAGCCAGGGCTCTTCCACTGGGATGATTGTTGCTTTGTCTCTGGGTCATAACCGTAAATCCAGCTCTCGTCGTCAGTGATAACCCGTGACAAGAAGGTTGGATCAACAGATGCGGTCTGACGAAGGTCCGTGCACACTTCAACAAGCTGTGCTTTCTGATCGGCAGTCAAGATCCTTGGCACAAATTTTGCGGCGACACGATGCATGCCCAATTCAACAGTCAACATTCGTTGACATGTCCCATAACCAATACCCACTTCATCCGCAAGGTCTTGAATGGATCGACGTCGATCTGCACGAACCAATTGTTGAAGTTTGGCAACATTGTCTGGCTTTGTGCTGCTAACGGGCCTTCCTGTGTGAGCATCATCTTCGACGTCTGTACGGCCGGCCCTGAACCGAGCATGCCACTCAAACACACGCGTACGGCTCATGCTCTGTCCCCCAAACACTTGTTGAATCATTGCAAGGGTCTCCGTAGCACTTTTTCCGAGATTCGCACAGAATTTGATACACACGCGCTGTTCTGTTCGCGGATCCATCGTAAATTCGCCACACACCAAACACAGAGTATTACGGAAATCACTGTGGACACGCAACACGTCCTCCCAGCTGAATGCCACTCTGCACACTGACTCATCAGGTATGCAGCTCTCGCCACCTAGCGGTGCAATGATCTACTACTCCTACTTTCCAGATGGCAGCACCAGTTCCGAAAATTTTGGATAGCACCTCGTATGTACTAATTACATTTGTGCTAACTTTTATGAATTTGTATGTGAAAATTCTTGACTTTTGAAATTAACTTGGATGTAATGGTAAAGTGTATGATGGCGCTAGAAAGTCAGAGAAGCTCCCAGTATAGCTACTGCTAGTATGTTGGCCTCAAAAGGAGGAGGAAAGTTAACGGTAGTTTCTTTGTAATTTATTTTTTCTTGTGTTCTTTATGTCCAGGAGCCAATGGCGCGGATGCTTCGTAGCAGCCAGAGAGAGCGATGTCAGTTTTGAAAGAATGAGTTGTTACAAGTGGGAATTTTATACAGTGATCAATTACTTTTGCTACGTGATTTTTGTTATTTAGCTATTGCTATCAGAGTGGGAGGAACACTACTTAAGGGCCGTTTGACGGCAAAATTTTCCAGTGCAGGACCTATGGAGAAAACTTGATAGAACCAAGAATGTAGTCAGAAGAAGTTTCGTTTAAAATCAGCAACATGAGTTTTAGGCTCAACACTTCAAAAGTAAATTCCGTCTTAGATTTCTGCAATCCGTATTGAGTATTACAAAGAGCCTGAGAAGAAAAAAAATGAGGGGCTACAATAGTCGACGAAGGAAGGCGACCAGCATGTGTGGCAGATAGAGTGACTTAAACAATATTTTTTGTTGCTCTATGTTTTTGCTGAGCCGAAGTGCGTTTCTTAATTGAAATCTACCAATTTTGTCAGCTCTTACTCTAATTGAAAAATTATTCAGGGAATTACGCAGGGTGAAACGGTTGTTTATGTCTATGTGTATGTCTCTTCCAAGGCCTGGAATTTGAATTCTATCAGATTGAGTTTATCCATACATGAGACAATGGAAAGAATTCATTCAGACGTAGGAGAGTAAAACTACTCACTGAGGAGGAGCTCTAAGCACCTCCAGGGCCGGATTTACTACTAGGCCCACTCGGCTCGAGCCTAGGGGCGCGCTTTAAACGAAAAACTTACAAAGTGCTATTTAAAACATGAAAAGAAAAATTATTTAGCAAAACACATTAAGGGGGGAGCCTAAACACCATCACCTTTTACCTGGATGACTCCTCTTACATAACTGACTACAGGTAATTTAAAGTTAGGTTTATTCACATTAGAAATAGTAAAACAAGTATCAGTGTTTATATTAGTAATATAATTTATTCGTACTTTTGTCTTTGTACAAGCATATAATCATTTTAGACAATGCTACACATATACACTAAATTCAAAGAGCAGAATTCATTTCGATTTGAGCGTAATATTTCATCTTGAGAAAGCGGAAAGAGGAACCGCTCTTTTAGAGGGGATTTTCATCGGAGAAAAGATGAGAAATTTTAGCTCGAGAAAAATATGGGATTTATGGTAGTTCTTGTAGATGGGAACGTATTTTTTTTAAAATATGAATTTCCATCTATTCAGATAAAATTTTCATTTTTGAGCATTAAAAGGACGCAATAAAATGTTGAAAATGTAAAAACAACCAAAATGGGAGTACTTATTCATAAGTAGAGTTCGGATTGATATGTACTAAATATATGCAACTATGCACTAAAAATCATAAGAATGCAGTAAACACGTAAAAATGCAATAAGAAATTCTACCTTTAAATGATCAAGTTTATGGAAAGTAAAATCTGGATGAGTTATAATTGCATAAGATATTATTGATATATGTAAAAATTTAACATAGAACTTTACGACTATTTACATAAAACAACAATTGGACTCAATTTGGCACGTAATGCAAGAAATTGGTATTCATTATAGAACTAACACACTGAACTGTACCTCTACGATGAAACAACATTTAGACTCCAAATTAAAGTTACTGGCCTTTAGAGTTGCAATACAACTATGTATTTTTCAAGATTTTCTGGCCCCCCAAAAAAATCACCTGTCACTTAACATATTTTTGTACACGGAAAATGTTCTTTCCGTCTCACATCTTGTTAGAGCGCAATATTTAACGAAGAAATATCACTTGCTGAGAAATCTGGGAAGTCTCGATTCTCTTTTCCTCGAAGCACCTGACTAACATCCGTTACAAATTTTAATCCTGGATTGTTTGTAACAATTCATTCTGCCTTTTGAGTAAATGGTGCTCCAACTGAATTAGATGTATTTTTTCTCTAAGTCTTCCATTAGTTCCAATCATGGCGTTAGGGTAGGGTGACCACCCGTCCCGATTTTCGCGGGACAGTCCCGCAAACACACTGAAAGTCCCGCGTCCCGAAAATCAGTCGATTTGTCCCGCAGAATGCCTTGAACTCTACGTTTCTTCTCCGCGAGAAAGAAATATAATACACTCCACAAAAGAACAAACACAATACTCATCCAATTTGCACCCCCCCCCCCCTTCCCCGCCAAACACAGATAAAAAACAACATTAAATTTGCACTCACTAATGTTGATTTCTGACATTGTGTATTGTGTCGTAAATTTACGATTCATGTAGTGTTTCCCTGTGCACATGTAAATAAACGTGTTTTCTTAAAGAGTTTTTTTTTTTTTTTACAAAAGTTGAGAATTTTCGAAATACTCGTATGAAGTTGCATCGCAAGTAATATCCCAAAATTCATGACGGGGTGTCCGGCCATTTCAACGTGAAAAGGTGGTCACCCTACGTTAGGGTGAAGTTAAAAATTATACTCTTGTGGGAAGAAAGTTTTTAATGACTTAAAAAGTAGAAAATGTACAACCGTTAATTGAATTATGCATTTATAAGCTTTAATGTTAAATATATGCACTAACCTCTAAGCTAAAATAAAATGAGTTGATGGGCGGTAACAGCGCTATGGCTTACGCCTGTCACGAACACTAACCTCTAAAAGCGGCACCATTTCACCCCAATCATCTAGAAGCGTGTTTTTTTAAAGAGCATATCGATATACCCTTGCAAAAAAATGCAAATATGCTCAAATCCTAACTCTATATCATAAGTAGTAACAAAGAAAAGTAATGTTCTTATGAACGAAAAATAAAAAAATATATAAAAAATCCTAACTTTACTTCAGTAGGATTTGAACCTGCTACCTTCCAGCCAGAGAACCAACTCCTTATCTCTTAGCCTAGACGGCCAACTGAGAGAGAATTCTCTCGAATGGGTATCCTTCATTTCGTAAGGTACTTGAGATCAGTGTTTAAATATTTCTATAATATATTTTATTCCTGTCGTCTTCTGGCATGTTTATGTCATTGAGAAAAGTTATGAGGACTTCTCATGACATGTTTAACTAAACTCGATCTAACTTCACAGAAGGACTTTGTCTTTCGATAACCTTCGCGGTAACAAATGGCGGAGAACAAATTTGACTAGTGCCCATGATGCATTATGTACCATTCTAAAAGGATGAGAAATCGCTCTTTCAAGTTTGAAGAATAAATTACATCCATAAAGCATCGGAATTCCACCTAGAAAGATCACATTTTGTATGCAAAGCGAGAGCTTTTCGCTAGAAACCACTCTTTTCGATTGGAGTGTAATGTGTAGGTATCGTACGTACGAATCCTGGTGGCGACTGTCCTTCCTTAGGTTTCCTAGAATTTCCGTCAGTTTCACCACACGAACGTCAAGATGGCACCATAACTAAATCGCCGGCCTCCACCCTCCCATACCCCATCGCGGTCTGATACAAGGTTGGCTAAAGCTTAAAAATTTCAAAAACATCCTAACCTGTCTTTTATAGCAGTAGAAACAAACCTTATTTTCCCCCATAACTTGACCTTATATCTTCAGGAGGTAAATAACAATATTTCCGGAGATAATGTTTAAGATTTAAAGAAATGACCACCTATTCAACGTAGCGAATGAGTTTGTAGCGTCGCTTTTGTTCATTCTTAGAGATTTTGTAATTTTGCATGTTGCTAGTTTTTACAAGCGACTTATTGACGGGTGGAAGGGAATTATTTAAGATCCCAAACTGGCCATAACAGAGTGACACCACTGAAGCTGCTCAGTATCGAGGGAAAGTTAACCCAAGACTTTGGGTATGATAACACAATAGACACCTTCACACGATGGAAACCAAGAAGGAAGACGCTTAAAAAAATTATCCTTAGAATAAATAAAATTCGTTTTATGGACAGTAATTACTAATGTATTATTAATAATATTTTTGTTTAATTTTCTTTTGAGTGTTTTTGTGTGAATAAAAGTAGTTTGTATTACCTTCTTACTCAGTGTAATTAAAACGTCTTCCACAAGTAGGCTATAGTAAATTTAATTAAAATTACTCATTCTAGGGCTATGTATTTAATGTCACTATTTTTTATTATTAATAATAATAATATTGAGTCATGTTTTGTAAATAACCACATTAGCAGAGTTAAATAATTATTATCTCTTTATTATCATTATTATTAAATGCAAAGAGCATGGAGCAGACTAAACTTGTCATAATGTGAAGGTGGGAAGGGGGAAAGGACAGTAGGGATGAGGTGAAGGGAAAGGAGAGGGGGAAGAGACGCTAGAAGTTATTGGCCTAGGGCGCCTAGACATATAAATCCGGCCCTGAGCACCTCTGAAGGGGAAGTATCCTGGTATCTCACCTCCCTGGGCTTCGGCCTGTTTTGTGAAATCTTTGATATAATAAGCAAATAGATTACGGTTGGATCCCAGAGAGCGTATATTTTGCTTAGAAGGATACTGAACTAAAGTTTTAGTGTTCAAGTTTACGGATTATCGAATCCATGCAAGAGAAATTGATAAGCGTCGAGCGAATTTTCTAGTATTTCTGTAACAGCCCATTCTGTTTAAGTTGTACATGGAAAAGAAGACAATTTTTCCTGTATATAAATATTAATATACTATTTATATATAATTGAAACGATGCAATTTTTGTTCTGCAATGATGAATAGTAATTTCATGGCTCAACATTTACAGTACTTTCTGGATCTGTATTTTGATTAAATTAAATGAAGCAAAGTTATGCAGTAAGGACGTTAGGCTTAATGACGGAGACTAAGCTAAACCGGGAAAGCAGTATCTGAGATTATCCCCATCTTAACCCTCCTGGAAGTGTTATTACCATGGAATAATTCAGTCTTGATGATTTGTATAATTGCCTTGTTTTCAGGAATCCCGGTTGTATCGTCAAAGCTTCGATACTTTTATGCTCTGGATAACGCCACATAAATAATTCCAAGGCTGTGTGTCAGTCGTTCCAATATCGACAACAGAGTGATCGACACTGACACTTGCGAGCTGTATAATGGTTATGGCAAATGTTGCATCACAGGGGAACTATATTGTTCTGTATTTAACATTGCTTGTCATGAATGTCACCGTTTGTTATAAAATTGTAAATACGTCCCGTAAAAAAATAAAACGGTCCACTGTAGTTATTACATGTGACCCGCATACAGTTAGGAAATTCGTCGTACTATCTATCAGTAGTAGTTTATACACTATTCTATATCTTACACAGTGACAGGGCTGTGCGTTTAGAAATATCGTTCCGAAAGATTGGCGTAGCATTTCCACCCAATATTTAGTATGAAATAATACAAAAGCTGCAAATATTTACTTATTAAAATGTTAATTTTTGCATAACTTTAACTTACATTATATCTTAAAATATGAAAAGAAAATGCAGTTACAGTACACAGTGCCTATTAATATAATATAATTGTGTATCGTATTAATGTAATGAAAGTAAATTTTTATGGTAAATAATACTTTTCATAAGAGTGTTCAATTGATGAATTATTTTGTTGTTCTTTTCTTCTCTTCAATGTTCTTTTTTCACTAATTCGACATCTACCAGTTTCCCTAATAATATTTGTTCGTAACGTGTCCGTTTCAAAATGACACGTATTTTATATCAGTACCAGTAAACCACATGTAACGTAGCATGTTTGTTAACGCCACTTGGTGCTGACATAAGAATGTTGCCATAGATTCTTTCTTTCGTTTGTTAGTCTTAAATGAAATAATTGTAATAGCGCATGGTAAGGTATATTGTTGCAATGAACGTAGCCATAGTTTTTCATTATTCCTCGATGATAAGTAGAATTTTTAGTTTTTTTATGCCTTAAAAAGAGCCAAAATGTGCAAAAGAAAATATGCATTTATGACCTAAAAATTCCAGAATTGTGCTCGATAATATGACAAATAAATTCAGAGGAAGAAAGAAAATCAACTATGGATATATCATTTGTATGAAAAGGTTTAAAAGGTGAAAGTATGTTCAAAATGACCAAAAAATCGTTAAAATATGCTCCATCAAGATAAAATTGCCAAATATGCACAAATATGCTCTGACGAAGTACTGTTATTTAATTAGGTTTTTTATTAAATGAATTTCTACATACTTTAGCAAGTCATCAGTCTTATCGAAATAAATATGCTAAATCATGTATATCTTAGCTCTGGTGATAAGAGTGAAAAATAGCTTATGACACTCAATGGTTCGATAGGATCACCATGCGAAATTTGGTCTAGATGCGTTGAACAGTCTACGAAAAGTTCGAATGTCTTGTTCCTCATACTACGCTCGTTAGCGCTCACCTCGCTCCGATAATATGGCTTTTTTAATTGGTGATGTATGGTAACTAAGCGATATGATGGTATATAATGCACTTACCACACGTCCGGAAGCAAACTATGGTCCTCACTGTCTTGTAGAGATACGGATTTAGTACGTCTACCTGAATTTGCTTTTGTTTCTTTCAAGTTTCAACATCAATAGCATTCTAGAGGTCGGATACAAATGAGGATGGGAAGAGAAGATTGAAGAGAAACTCCTCACTGGAAAGTTGGAAAGCACTCACCGGGAATCCCTTAACTACAAGCAAAGTGAATGGAAGAAAGGTAAGGGCTGAATTTGAGGTAATTCAAGGGAAAGAGATACAAATTCAATTAGTGCACAGTTAGCATGACAAGAAGAAATTGAGAAAGGAGACCGCTCAATGTGATTACGATTCTCTCGCACTGAACTGAGCGTGTAAATCCATTAAATCCTCTGGACTTGTTTTCTTTTCCTATCGAGAAAAATTCTTTCAGCAAGCATTTTAAATTGGCTTGATATCACCATTTGTTTCTAGTGTGATTGATGCTTAATTTCATGACGTAGAGCAACAATTCCCAAACGTTTTCAGTTGGCACGCCACTATATTATAATTCAACCTTCTTACATACCACTAATGTATAATTGATTTAAACATAAATTTTGATAAAATAAAGCTACAAGTAACTTTTCGGAAAAATGTTTCCTTGTATTTTTCATCAACAAAATACGAAAATGCTCAAGTGACTTACTTGTATTTATCTCCGATTGTTTGTATTATTTTTACACTTCCTTCTGTATGCTCCCGCACTACTAACCAGGGCTTGGCTCACCAGAACTGGTACGCGTGGCTTAGTTTGGAAAACATTGATTTAGAGAAATTATACTATTTATATTGATTCTTGCTCCGGCAAGAAAACCCCAAGATAGCAGAACAGCGCTATAATATGTTCCAATTTTAGTGCATTAGAGTGGTGATCAGCTTGTGCTTCGCGTAACCTTGAGGGCTGCAAAGGAGTTCGCAAACCAAGTTATATATTTATTTTTATTCATTTTTCTCATATAATAAAGAAGCAAACGTATTTATTTTTATTGCTAGCAGTAAATTATATTTGTGCACAATGTTTCGGACTTTTCTCATAAATTGATTTTAACTCCAGTACTTCGTCAATTGATATTGAGTCGTTTTGTCCATAACTTAAGTTAATTAAAATACGCTGACATGGTTTATACACTGTATGTTACAAAAACCACTCAGTAAGCATGTAAGTGTGTTGTATCAAAACGTTCTTCAGACAAATACTGATCGACTCTATGTGGGTTCATAATTAAGTACCAGAAGCCCAGAGATCCTATTAATGTTTAATTATGAACTCACATAGCTTTAAAGGCTGAAATTGTTACACTTACTGAGTATTTTTGTAATAAAGTGTAGTATATAAGTCTTGTCAACGTATTTTATTTATCTTCATTGATTTATTATAGGGCCTACCTGTTTCTTTGTCACTGCTGCCAATTGTTTTTCTAAAATGTTATTGCGTTCTGGCGTAATAAAAATGGAAGGTCAGTGTACCTGCAATTATTCCATTCTCACTTACTATTCCGGTATGTTTCAGAAATGGTCGTAAAGTGCTTGATACAATTAGTCACAACTTACACAGAGTGTTGCACTCGCAGGAGCCTTGAGCTATCGCTTACTACAGACATAATATAAAAGATGAGAAAAGCTAACTGTGGCAGCACATGCATTGAGAAATGTCATTGTACGATGTGCATTAATATTTTATTCCAGTTGCTAATGGTTCTCTCTCAGTTCAGACGTGAACTGCATCATTATTTGGCACGTTTATTTATATCATCTAGATGGCATTGGGTTACAATGCGGTTACTTCCAGCAAGATGAGGTGACCTGTTTAGGTCACCTGTTTATGACACGTGTAAAATGTCTATGGCTGTTGTAACCAGATCTCTGAAAGATTGAGGACCTCCAAAGGACTATGGCCACCAAGATCTCCAGATCTCAGTACCAATATTTCATCTGTAGAGGCTGTTGAAGGCTGTCCATGTCAATAAACAACGCAAATATAGAAACATCACTGCTGGAGTTGGCAACTTCAGTAACTCCAACTAGCGAGTACTTAAAATATTTTTTTTGTAAGTATAATTATTTTTAGCTTTGTTCATACGTGCTGCGCTTTTGCATTCTTGTGACCTGTGCAGCTTGCACCTGCTGTTCAAGTGCTTAGCGATAGAGCATGTAATGTAACTTCGTTCAAGCACTTCCTCGTAACCCCTGTTTATCAGCGAGTGTAGCTGAGTGCAGACAATTGACAGTCGTGTTGTGTTTGGAGCTGAAACGGGTCACCGGGCCAATCGTCTCAATTTTTAGATCGGGTCACCAGATCTATGTTTGGAACCCCGTATGATCCGGTGACCCGATTTTGGCCCGGAGACGGAGCGCGAAATACAGTTTTCATTCTTTTCTTATTATTCACTGTTGCGTTTGAACAGTCTTTCTACCTGCGTGACCAGGAACAGGGGTGTTACTCCCAAGAGTATAAAAAATACGACGGCGAAAAGTTCCTAACAATAATAATGACATACGGAAATAGTCTCATATACCCGAGAAGAACAAAAATGTCGCCGAAGATGTACATACACTCCCCCTTCGATAAAGCTGTTCTGAAAGAATTTTATGTTTGAAGTAGTAAATAAGCTAAAAGTGTTAAAATCTAAATTTTAAATATGAAGTTCCTGTACGTAGCTTACTTCTCAGGGAAACTTATATTATTATATGAGTTGATTGTAACCACACAAAGAAGACCGGTTATTGGGTAAATCGGGTCAAGATTTGATCATCAGGTCGCCGAGTAAACTCAGTCTCATGATTTCAGTCAAGACCGGGTCCCGAGTCATTCGGGTCAAGTTTCGGACTGGGTCAATCGCGTCAAGACCGGGTCGATTGGGTCAAGTTTGGGATTGGGTCAATCGGGTCAAGACCAGGTCGATTGGTTCAAGTTTGGGACCGGGTCATTTGATTCAGGTTTCGCACCGAGTCACCTATGTTCGGGTCAGGCCGGGTCACCAAAAGTAACCCAATTTTAGCTCTTGTGTTCTGAGCATATGGATGAGAGAAGAGATGCGGCACCACGGTCTAGAATAAAAAGACAACACCTGTCAAATTGAGAGAGAGAGCTGCACGGGCCTACACGAATGCACATTGTGACGTCACATCAGTTATCACAGTTCTATACTTCTTTATACTTAAGTGCAACAAGTATGGCTGACGAGAGCCAACTATTTATTTCTTCATGTGTGGTGTTATATAACAAGAAGGAGCGGTAAATTATCATTGGCTTCATGGGAGGTGGATCTGTAATTTGAAAGAAGTCAAAATGCACTGCTAGAGGCTGTGTAGTGAGATCGCCTATTATAAGGGACTTTCGGAAATGATTTGGACTGATACTTTTGTTCTTGCACGCCAGACGTGTGAATGACGTGCCAACGCTGTGCCAATAGCTCTGTCCAAGTACGTACAAAAGTTGGCTGTCTGAGTGAGAGCGACAGTAATTTTCCAATAAGAAGTTGTGAGTTAGTGGACAAGTAATGACATGGAGTTAGATGTGCATGCTCTAAAGTGGAGAGCATGGTTTCTATGGAAGGAGGACGTTCCACGAACGGAAAATCGTTGTCGGTTAGTGGCCGTGTGGAGTGAATGCGCAACGCCACGAAGTACTATGTTGAACTGGGGCAAGAGTGGAAGAAACGTGTGAACAAGGCGTCAGCAATAGTCGTACAGTGGCAAGCGACCTTCAAACGCTATGCAAACAGCAAAAAAGTCGATATTTTCAAATCGACGCATCACCTTTGTTGAACTTCAACGGTAAACGGGCATGGATCGAGAAACACTGCATAGTATTATTATTGTAGATCTCAAGATGCGCAAAATTTGTGCACACTCGGTGCACCATAGTCTGACGGAGCAACACAGTTCTTCGTGATGGCCATTAGCTGGCGATGAATTTCCGTTGCTAGAACTCTCTCCTTCCATAGGAACCATACTGCCCACATTTGACCACGTGGATATTCCTTCATGTGCAACCGTGTTTTTCTGTTGTTACTTGACTGGAGGCTAACATACTTCTGAAAATTACTCATCCGGTCTCACTCAGAGCGCTGGTGTATGCCATCTAGTGGCAGAAAATTATTTGGACTGGCACAGCGTTATCGCATCGTTCACACGTACGGTATACAAGAACTACAAAACCAGTCAAAATTATTTACGAACGCCCCTAATGTATTTGTAGAAAAGAAAAAGAACAGGAACTTTATAAACATGCCCATGAACCATATAAAACCCTACTTTTAAAAGAATACAATTTGCCATATGAAATATATTAATAACAATTTTTTACAAGTTTGAGCATAGCAAAGGAAAGAAGAGTGGCACCGTACTATTTAAGTGGTGGCACACACACACCGACTAAACAGAGTGAAGAGTAGCTAAGCATATTCAAATGTACGGATTTAGTACGGAATATCTTGGCTTCGCTTTGCTCCGCTCTAACTTGTTTCTTTATTGTGCAGCTACCCTAAAATAATTACATTACTGTATTATTCTATTCATGATTTTTTAAATAAGAAAAATATATTTCACAGTACAGTATTTTCGTATTCAGGAAAGCAAATTAATTTTACAATACTGTAGGGTGCGGAGCCCTAATTTCGGGTAGTGTCTCAATTCCGGGTAGTCAGTTATATCAGTTAGATTCTGCTGCCATCTGCATGGGTTACCGCTAATATGCGGAAAAGAAGGCGCCCAGTGACCATTGTGAGTTTGGTGTCATTTGTGTGCAGGAGTGTTGCGTCAGTTAAATGAGTGTGATATTAGCTGGAAAAACGTTTTTTGAATACACCAGTGTTCAGGGTATTTTTTCAGGTAAGTCAAAAGTCGAAAGTTAATACATAAGTTTCGAGTATGCTTTTATATGTGTAAGTGTTTTGGACGCCACAAAGAGGCCAGTTGAATGCAGCATGCTTTAAGAAAAAACGAAGTGGTGGGTCTTAATTTCGGGTGGTAAGGTGTTTCCAAATTTCAGGTACGTGTCTGGGATCACTAATCAATTAGAAAAACCGTTGATGCTGTTCTGAAAAAGGTATGGAATATTTAAAAACACCAAAAACTTTCAACGTGCCGCAAACGACCTTGGAGGACTACATCAAGAAATGTAGGGAAACAAACATAGTGTAAACAAAGTGAATATGGTGGGAAACCTACGAAGAGGAAGTTATTCGGTCATACAAAACTGTCTACGAAGAGAACCCAACAGGGAAAGAAGAAAAAGAGGAGGATGCCTTCTTGGACGAAGAGTCGGACTCAAGCTGTGATGAACTTTTGTTGTAGGAGTCTTCATCGGAATATGATGAGGATGAAGAATGCATATTTTGCAGGAAGCTATGGTCAACAGACAGGTCCACCGAAACGTGGATTAAATGTACGTTGGTCGCATGAACTTTGTGCTGGTATTGAGAAGCATATGTGGCGTACTTTCAAGTGCGATCTTTGCGTCCGTAAAAGCTAAATCACCTGAGTGAACAAAAGCTTGTACAACTCTACAATGATAACATTCAGCACACTTCTGTCTTAATTACTATTTTTGTATATGGGTAAATAAACTATACACAAAGTTCAGCTTTATTTTCTTCAATTACCATACTTAATCCTAACCCGAATTTAGGAACCCTCTATACCCGAAATTAGGAACCCATTTTCTGCTAGGTAAATATTGAACAGTTTGAGTGTTTAATCTGTATCTTTTTCCTTCATTAATTTATTGCTACGTAGACTTAGGTATTAATAGTTGATGTAATGTGGAATATAGATTATAAAATTTAACGATTTTAGTCAATATATTTTATCACAATTTCAGATTTACCAAAGGTACCCGATAATAGGGCACTTTCCCCTATAATATAGTAAAGGATTTAACTATAACTACAAATTTATTACACTTGAAAAACTTATAATTATGAATTAAAATGTGAATTGTTCAAACAACGAAAGGGGAGCAACAATTCGGTTGAAGAGATTTCGTAGCTTCGGAGCTGAAATGTCCAAATATCCCGTGTCATCGTCAGAAATGACGTGAGATTGATTTTGAAAAAAAAAAAAATAATAATAAATCTTTCACCTCTTGCGTTATTTGTCACATATTACATAATTTGTATCAGTTCTTCGCCATATTTGGAATTGTCTCTTTTTAAGAAACTACTCCATGTTTCGGACTGACTTCATGTGTTCATTTATGAACACCATTTTTAAACAGCCGATATCGTGCTGGAATTCAGAACAAGAAATCCCGATAAGCGAGGTTCAACTGTATATTGCATATAAAATGATTTGTGCAACTTGATCGCCTGATCACACGTAATTTATTTCTTGGTTTCACTATCCAGCAGTGAACGAACACACTAAGCAGACTAATTGGATCACACAAAACTAAAACAAATAAAAATACAGCTGATAATACAGCGAACTTAATTAACAGGCTACAATTCCCGTGTTTAAATATAATATAAATTAAAGTAATGATATGGTATATCACAACCGCCTTTCCTCGCAATTAAAGAATAATAAGCAGATGCAAAAGATTTTATAAAAGAGAAAAAAATATTTGGAAACCTAATGATGATGATGATGATATCAGTTTCCATTAGAAAGATTAATCTCTTTTATCTTCTTCGTAACACGGAATGAAATGTGCTGTTTACATACGCGAGATGCTTTGAACACAGAATAAAAGCGCGACAGTTCTGTAATCATCCGCGTTCGACAAAAGGAGAAATAGGACGCCTCCTAAACATTTCTAATGGTGACATTCGTTTTTCTTTCAGACAATGTTCTTTTATCTCCTTTATCTTTTCGCTGCTTTTTGTGCGGAAAGAGAGAGATACAGAAGAAAGACGAAAAGAATGTAATTAAAGAGAAAAATGAGAAAAGATGCACTTGAAAGAAGAAAAGAAGAACACTTTTCCTTTGTAATTTTTGTCATTCTCTGATTTTACTCGCAAGGGTAAATCATTTACCCTTTTTGTCATTTTTTTTCAAATAATAAAAATAGTAATTGATGTGCCGGCTCGTTGATGCAGTTACAAAGAAACCATGAAACTTTTAAAACACATGGGTCCAAAAGTGTGAATTTGTTAACCTTAAACGATTTCCTATCACATATAAGATATACAGGCAGGGAAGTTGGATCCTTATTGAGAATTCGAGGTTCTGACTGTTAATCGACTGAAACGCCATATGAGGAAAAATCCTGAACTAGCAGAAGGTAGGTAGATCGTGCAGAGCTGCAAATGGAGACTGCGTGATCGGTGGATTTCGTGGAGCCAATCAGAATTTATCTTCTCTCGTCTTTCCTTTCGCGCCAGCAAAGAAGCTTTATGAAAATTAAGTATGTCCCTTTTCGGGTGCCATAAATGATGTGAGACTTTTGTACAGAGAGACGAAGAAGATTAAGACTGATGAAGCAGAGGAATCCGCTTTCTATTCTGTGATAGAAATGAAAGAAAAATATAGAAATCCCCAACAGGTTTGCCAGATCCTTCACTTTTTGTGAATATTAAAAAGAATATATCTAATTCAATTGCTTTTGTTAACGATCGTATAAGTGGATTGGATTCTCTTTTAAACATCATGAGTTTTCAAAGCACACAGCACATGCGCACAATAGTGGCTTCGCCTAAGGCTCGGCTCGCCACCATCTTCAGTCACAACTCCGAACAAGTGTTCCCTGAGGGATTTCATCCTTCAGAGTTGTAACGGTCTTAGGCTACCTGTACAGTCCATATACTGATGTTTCTTTTAAATGAGAGGATTGGCATGGTAATGCATGCCTTGACCTTAAGTCAAGTTGTACTTTTGTTCTTCATGCTCCCGTAAGTTACTAAATTTTGAAGACCACTATTCTGCTCACTTAATTGTGAATTCACCAAACGACTTTATTCCCTTATTAACTTCAAAGCTATAATGAGTGAATGACAGGAAAGAAAGCGTTAGTTACTATTCTAATATTATGATTGTATTCATCTGTCCAGACTTTCATTTCAAGTAGCTAGGTGGTTAATCCCAAGAACCCAATCAAGTTGTTAATTACAAGCGCCTTTTCTTTGCTCTTTCTGTCATAGATAAATATAAATCAAGAAATGTATCCACTATATGATAAGATAAAATGAATTGTATGGGCGGTAACAGCACTATGGCTTACGCCCTCCACTATATGAAACTGGAGAACCTGTGTGCTTAAGATTTATCGACCATTTGAGATGTCTATTAGGCGCCACTGATGCAAATGTAAACATTTCCAGCTCTTGAGTCGACAGACTGAACATTATTAAAGTGTACGTAACTTCGCAATCTGCATTGCTTAAGAATCACAAACAGAAAATGTTTACAGAATTCCAAGTTTGAAGCAAGGAACATTCATTATATATTGAAACTTTTCGTGTTTAGTTGAGAAAGTCATCTCCGTTTCGTGTTACCAAGTACGGAGCAAATACAGCATTCACATTTCAAAAGAAGGAAAGATCGAGTGTATTTCCAATTAGAAATAACAAAATTCGAAATATCGCTATCAACTTATACCATGCCCTAAAAATGTATATATCTATGAAATTGCTGCTACATTACTTCAGTCTTAGTTCAGTTGAAAGAGAGTTAGCATGGCATCCGGAAGGTTCTAGATTAGAATCCAGATTCTGGCCATCCTACGTTTCTCCAGGATTTTTCCTCCCTCACATCTTATTAATGTTTCCTAAAAACCCGTCTCTAAGGCTCTACACAGACACGGCCATTTTTTGTAGCTGTAACCGACTTTGTGCCCACATCATCTCGCCTGTTCTATCCTGGCTTGAGTCAAAGTTACCTGAAGGCCATAAATATTATATTGCTATAATACTTATATTTCTTCTTCCTACTTTTGTTAGATTAAATATTGTCCTAGAAAGTGTAATTGTTATTTTCATAAACGTTTCTCTGTATTATATTTAAACTATTGGAAACAATTTACAAACTATTATGAAATTTATTTAGTCTTTCATATCAGGAAATAGTTTTCTTGCAGAGGGTTGCAAGACAAAGTAATTGCAATTTATTTATTTTTGGGGTACCCTTGCATCAATGTCTCAAAGTCCTTAAGTCTGATAGAGGACGCCAGTTGATGAATACAACTTCCGGAGGAAAAGTAGTTTATTGTTTTTGTTCACTCTATTCAATGAAATATCCCAACATTACCCAGTTTTACTGAGAAACTAGGTCTATAGTGGGTCTCAGTTTGGATGACTGGTATAAATAGGCAGGTTTTAATCTTGTGTCGCCTTCCCAATGCTGTTTAATATACAACAATTTTCGGATATGTGGACTTGAACCAACAGCCTCTCAATCAGCACAAACCGGCGTATGACCAACAACTCAGACAGAAAATTTGTTTTGGCCGAATACCGTGATGACTCAACGCCGTGTTGGTCAAACACCGGTTCTTCGAAGTGTTGGTTCAATACCATGTTGGCCCTACGCATGTAACCCCAATCTTCTCAAGTGTATTGTGATGGTTAGTTGCTGGATAAAAATATATGCCGAGGTCATAAAGCATCACAAAGCTAGACTTGATTATAGAATAGGCACTAAGAAGATAATATGAAATAATATTCAGCAACAAAAGAGTCAAAATTGGCGGAAGTTGACGGAGATTAAAGTGTGACCTTGATTATTGTAAATACAATAGCAGAAATCATCTATGAACTTGAAGTGTTACGGTGCATTGTAGTATTGTCAGTCTTTTATACATCGGTGGGAGACGAATGGTAAAGATAACGACCATAGCCTTCACTGCAGAAAATACTGAGGCATTCATCTGGTGGGCTTCAGTTTACCTTGTTCAGGTTGGCCTCCACGAGTCTCAAAAAGGAGCAGATTAACCCTAATTCTATCAAGACATACTTCAACAACCTGGGATGTAGTGTAGAGAATATTGCCGCCGCTAACGTCATATATTATGATGACTACTGTATGCTAATCCTCATGTAATATTTGTTTTGAATAAATTGTCATCAAATTTTCAGCAACAAATGCAAGAAACACGTTATAAGGTGAACTAAATCGACCAGGTGGAGCAAAGAATTAGATTTCTATCCGATTTTCATATGGTGGCCGACTCAAGACCTTTTTACGGTTTGAGTCGGACAGCCTTTAAAACCAATTTTCATAAACATATAGTGTTGTTAGAAAATATGGCACTAGTACCCTGAAGAAATATTCCCGGATTTTCAAAATTTTGTTGAGAAAAGAGTGGGCAATTAAAAATACGTTAAAAAGTGGCCGACTATAGATCGATTGACAGTACATACGAGAAGTTTCTAAATTTTGTGCTTTTGTCTGATCTTATGTGCTTTCTTTAAATAAAAAAATAAACTCCTGGTGCAGTTACAAATGTAATTAGATTTTGTTAATTTGAATTCTTGAATTAGTATACGAATTTTATACCTATCATTGAAGAGCAACCTTTTCCTCGAAATGTTACAGGCTAACCTACGACATATCGTAATGTTCCTTATATTTCTGTACGGTATAGACAATTAATACACGGGAGTGGATTTTAGCCCTCAACCATTTATTTATAAAAGATAGTAACGTTAACAAAATCACCGTCCCGTAGGAGACTAATTACAGTGAATATAGAAGGATGGCTTCTACAGACTTCTCTTCTTCTTCTTGGGTGATCGATAGAGGATCAGGTATGAAGGATAGTGTAATAAAATTTTTAAGAAGATAGAGATTGATATAAATAGCAAAGA
>JAGDQP010006643.1:2480-43293 GCA_022664845.1 Lepisma saccharinum | reverse complement strand
TAAATCGTATTAACGTCATTAATTCTAGACACGTATATGTCGAACATGTAATTCATTCTAAAAAGAAGTTCCGTAATCATAATAGTTCTAGATTTTCTTTCAGTCTTAAACAATACTAGAATGAGCCTTTTTGTTTAAAATGGTGCATTCTATTCTATTTGTTAAATTCATATTATTTGTTCTTTTCATGACTATGACAGATAGCACCGGTTACATAGCCAACCTGGGTGCCGGGAGTTGTACCAGTTACGTAGCCAACTGCGTACGGGAAGAAGTCAGGTTTAAGGAGAGAGTACACACCAGTTGCATAGCCAGCTGAGTGTGCAGGAAGGTACCAGTTACATAGTCAACTGAGTACCAAGGAGTGTTCCAGTTACATAGCCAACTGCGAACGGAGGAAAGAGAGGAGCTGACCACCCGGGGAGCGAGTGATAACTCTTGCCTTGCGTTGGTCCATTTTATAGATGATTTGTGGGGGTCTTCATTCTCCTCCTTTGGCAACTTTAGCTCCATCTGGTGTTTACTCGTAGAGTTGACTGTCGTCTGCTCCAGTTTATGTGTTGTTTTCCTTCCTTATACACATGTTTGTCCTATAAACATGATTGCTTGTTTACGTAATATCCACGTGCTCAGAATACACGCGGAATATTACAATATATTAATTATACTGAAAGTAGAATAAATTTACCCATTTTGAGTTCACATCACAGTTTTGATTATTACTTCCACCACCACGTAATTCATTCTGTTGGAAAGAAAATGCTTCTTAAAAATTATCCAAATTAAAAGATGAACAAATCTCAGTGAATTTCAAAGCATCAGTCATTTCTTCAAAACAAGAAAATTCAGTATTATCTTTCAAATGTGAAGCCTCTACTATCTTAAAAATATTAGCATCACTGAAGCTATGAATAATCTGGCAAAACTGATATTGTTCCCCACATGTTGCTGATTGTTTCTTTAACGACTTCTGCACACGAAACAATATCATCTCTGTTATTGGTCGTGGTTAAGGCGATAATATCAAGAAAGCTTCGTTGAGTTACAATTTAGCCTATCAAATATAAGCAGACAAAGCTATGAACATACTTTCGTTTTCCTCCAGCCGACTGGGTAGCCGTGCGGTTTAAGGCGTTATACCAACGACTCGAAGGTCCCGGGTTCGAATCCCGGCAGGGGCATGGATATTTGTGGATTTTAACTAGGTGTATAGGATCAAATCGTGTCGGGGCGAAGCCAAAAGATGCTAGACTGCCCCATATAAAATAAAGTTTGTTTTTTTTCGTTTTCCTCCAGCTGTTTACTGCTATAGTGTAATTATAGTAGTTTTTTCCTTCTTTAACAAATAGAAGGATCTTTAGGGGCCTCTTAGCAATCATCATTATGTAAATTATTCAAGCCCGTTAGTGCTACTAGGGGTGCCAATAACTGTAAATGCAATTTTTTCATAGTTCACATTTATTTAGCATGGGAGCAACTAATTAGCATTTTTTTTTTAATATCAGATTTCTAACATAGCATCTAACCTTTAAAACATTAAAATAGGATCTTCAGTATTTTCACGTAGTACGTATTTTCACAGGAACAAATATTGGCAGTGCGACCAACTACTATTAGTCTCAGCGGTGATACAAGGCCATTAAAAGTCTAGTGAACTAAGTGCCAATAACTTGGCATGAAGGTGCAAGTTTTTTTTTCAAAACCATTCCCCGTGGAGCCTCTCTAAGGAGAGCCCACATGGAAACACTTTCGGTACGGCACAGCACTCTGAGTTAACAGCTCTTTCCGTAAACAGCACTTTTGCGTATGCCCACCGTTAATCTGGGGCTGCGGCCCCCCGACCAGCTCACTTCAGACGCACCGTGCCCCCCTTGCACACCTCGCCTCGCTTGGTGTACATCCTGCGCTGGTGGGTTTATATACATCCTTGCTTTTAGTGGCCTCTGTTTGGTATATTAAATCACTAACTAACTATATGGCTTATGGCACTCGCAAGTTCATCGCCGCAGTAACAAACGTTCGCCATTGGATTCTATCCTGGGCAATATCATTCAAATTTTCATCACGAACAACTAATTCTCCAAAATCTCTTCTAATATTGTCCTCCCAACGACGTCTCGGTCTTCCCAATGGCCTCCTTCCATCCGGCCTTTCAACCAGGATAGAATATAATCTTTGTTTTTCCCCATCCTAACTACATGGCCTGCCCACCTTAGTCGTCGCGATTTCATTAATTTTACGATATCTGGTGAATCGTACAGTCCGTGGAGTTCTTCATTATGCAGTCTCCTACACTCTCCAGTCATCTCGTCCCGTATATCTTTCTTAAAATCTTATTTTCAAATACACGTAATTTATGTTCATCTGCTAGGGTCGTACTCCAACTTTCGCAACCGTAAAGTATTACCGGCAGAATAACCGTTCTGTATATTTTCATTTTCAATTTCCTTGGTATTAATCGCGATGTTAGAAGTTTTTGGACTGAATAGAAACATGCATTGCCCGATACTAAGCGACTTTTTATTTCTTCCGTGACCTCATTTTTGCTTGTTACGTATGCTCCCAAGTATTTAAATTTGTTTACTTTCTCTATGACCTCATCCCTAATTCTTATGTTTCTATTTCCTTCATTCCCTGTGTTTCGGCTTGTTATCATGTATTTTGTTTTATCTATATTTTTCTGTAGACCAATCTCATCGCACGCTTCTACTAAGACATCGGTGTTGCTTTGTAGTTCATCTATATCATCCCCTATTAAATCTACATCATCTGCGTATACAAACAGTTCATTCAAACCATTCAATTATAGTGTCCTTTTTGTCTCCTTTGATTTTTAGAATCGCATATTCTAACGCAAAGTTAAACAGTAGTGGTGACAAGGCATCGCCTTGTTTCAATCCGTTGCGAATCTTGAAACTATCTGACATATTATTACCTATCTGTACTCTGCTTATGGGGTCGCTGTGACACATCTTCACTAATTGAACCAATTTTTTTTCGGAATTCCAAATCGTATCAGGATACTGGATAACTTTTCCCTTTTAATAGAATCATATGCTTTCTTAAAATCAATGAATAGCTGGTGAACCATCCCATTGTATTCCCATTTCTTCTCCAAAATTTGTCTCAAGGCGAAAATCTGGTCCAACGTGGATCTATTTCTTCTAAATCCACATTGGTGATCTCCAATTATTTCATCTACGTATACACTAAGCGTGTTAACTTAATATTACGTAATACCTTGTAACAGGTTGGAAGTAACGAGATTCCGCGGTAATTATTACAGTCCGATTTATCTCCTTTTTTGTAAATCGGAACTATTATTGAGGTTTTTCATTCTTTTGGAAGCTCCTCCTTTTTCCATATAGTACTTATCAATTTATGTAGTTCCTTGATTAGTGCCGTTCCTCCCGCTTTAATTCATTCGGTTGGAATATTGTCTATTCTTGGTGATTTGAAATTTTTCAATTTCTTTACCGACATTTCGATCTCGATCTCGCTAGGTTCGGGAATCCACGGTTCTGCGGTATGGATTTCAAATTCCTCTGTTTGTTCCCCGTTGTGTTAAGAAGTTTGTCGAAATAACTTTTCCACACATCGACAATTTTAGTCGGATCCGCCTCAAGATCTCCACGTTCATTTCTAATCATTCCTAACCTCGACTGGTGGTAACCTTTTCTTAACGAGTTTATCCCTTTGTATAATCTTGTATGTTATTTGTCTTGCCGTTTTAATCTATCTCCTGAATCTTCTGCGTCAGATATGGTCGCTTTTTGTTTCTGAACTCGAGTGTGGCGTTTCGTTTCGCGTTACTGTAGTGGTTGGTATTTGCTTCGCTTTTATTACTGAGCTATTGTTGCCTTGCTTGTTTTCGTTCCTCATGAAGCTTAAGGCATTCTTCATTAAACCAAGGTTTGTTTTTCTGTTGTTTCTTCTCACCTACACGTTCCTTCGCTGCACTCTTAATTGTTTCACGAATTGCCTCCCACATCTTACTTACATCAATTTCATTATTATCATCATTATTATTACTCGAGTCGGCTAGGATTTCGAACCTATTTGAGAGTTCGAGTCGATAATCTTCTTTTATGCGAGGATTATTTAATCGTTTCACTTCGAATTTCAGTTGTTTTGACCCCTTGCTTTCTCTGTTCGCGATGCATAACTTTTCCCTTACTTTTGTGATCACTAATTGATGGTCGGTGTCACCTTCCGCTCCTCTGTACGACCTAACGTCCATTATGTTGGTGTGTCTTCGTCTGTCTACTGATACGTGATCGATTTGGTTGAGAGTTTTGCCGTCCGGAGATACCCATGTGTGTTTGTGTACGTCTTTGTGTTGAAAATGCGTGCTCTTTACCAGTAGGTTTTTAGAAATCGCGAAAGTTATCAATCTTTCTCCATTGTTGTTGGTCTCTTCGTGAAGGCTGTATTTGCCTATAGTAGGTTTATATTTTTCTTCCCTCCCTACCTTTGCATTGAAATCACCCAACACAATTTTCGAATTATACTTCGGTTAAACAGCCTTTCCAGCTCACCGTAGAATATATCTTTGTCGTTATCACTAGCCACCTCGGTAGGAACATAGACATTTAATAAAATCGTGTTACCTCATCGAGTAGGTATCGTAACGTACGATAGTCTTTCGTTTACGAACTCTATATTCTGAACCGCCTGAAGGATACTATTCTTAATGAGGAACCCTGTTCCGAAATCGTGAGACTGTATTCCCCCTTAGTAGAAAGTGTACTTGCCTTGTGGGATGCTATCTTGACCCTTCTACCGAACTTCTTGTATCGCTAATATGTCTAGCTCGTACTTCTCGGTCTCGCGTACCGCCACCTGAAGAGCGCCCGTTTGGTATAATGTTCGTACGTTCCACGTTCCTATTCTAAGGTCTTTCTTAATCCTGTTCTTGGAGCCCCCTGAAGCAGTTCCAGCCCAGAGATCCGAATAAGGGACTAGTTAACCTCCGGAATATTATACCCGAGGAGAATCCATGAACCATCTGTTACTATTTCTTGACATGTTTTAGCGGTGTAGAGTTGTCAGCTCTACGACCTCCCAGTAAAGGTAGACATTCGAGATGTCTTCCTCTGTCCACCTCTGAGCCTTGCCGATGCCATTAATCTTCAGCCTCAGAGTGGTAATGGTGATGCTGATTCTCCTCACCATGATATTTTTGTTCGGGTTATCATCCCCTAGCCTTTGTTGATCCCTCTACTAACTGCAAGGCAGCAAGCAGTACAGGTTTTGGTCCGCCCCGGAATATTTCCGGTATCTGGTCGGCATTCCCCTATCTGCCACCTGGGGAGGCGCCTGGTGGGAGACCAGTAACTCCAACCCGGGTATATTAAATCACTACTTTTATTAAATTTTCTAATGCGTATATACATTAAAAAGTTTTTTTTAATGTTAACGTAACCATGCCAGGGTTCGATCCCATGACCTGTGGATCAGCTTCCGGATGCATTAACCATTGACTGAGCTGAGAGCTGGCCGAAGAAGCGTTTGTCTGTGTTACTTATAGTTCACGCTCTGCACCTGCGCGACAACGTACCGGAAATCTTTCCAAGTGTGTTCGAGGGGCCGGGGAATGGTTCTAATATATATATATATATATATTGCATGAAGGGTGCCAACTACTGGTTAGAGAGTGCCAACTATGTCATTTTGCTATTTTGAAGAAAAATAACTAATAAAAACTATATGTTCTGTTTTTTTTTCACTGTAAAATTAATTTCGGGAAAGATCTAGGAGATTACAGTTAGCCATAAACAGAGAAATAAAGCTGGAATAGATCTTCCCTTCAAGTTTCAAAACGACAGTTGCCTAAAGGGGCCAATAACTGGTACGTTTACTCTATTTTGATTATATTCGTTCAGTTACGGAATTCGTCTGGCAGATGCATCAGGCAGAGGGAGATTTCCATAAGCTTTTCATGTATAAACAAGTTTTCTCACAATATTTTATTCATGTTGCTAAAACATTTTGGAAATAACCACAATGTTTATACGAACATTTGATGGTTAAATCTTCTCATAATTTACAAACATCTGACTAACAATGAAACCTCATGGTGTGAAGTATCCCGCGGTCTGTGTGTGTGTGTGGGGGGGGGGCTTAACCACAAAGTAAAGGCGCTGATGTAATGAGATTCTTCAATAGTTAATGAACTCAAACTGTTACGTTATTTATACACGGTTCATATTATTACAGTACAAACCACACTTTTCTTTCAAAGCTTCAGCAACTCATTAATTCTTACTTAAGTTGTAAGAATCCTTTCTTCCTATCTGTGCCAATATTGCATAGTGAAATAAAGAGAAAAGAGGTAATAATTGCAGTAATTAAAACTTTCATCTCAAAGTTTCTTTTTCTCACAATCAACGGAACATGAGACACACAGACTTTCAGTTGGCCGAATGGTTAGAATATTAGCTTTCTGTGTGTGTAGTCCCGGGGTCTAATTGGTGGGAGGTCCATCTAACGGAGTGGTTCATAGTCTACTTTTAAAAAGTTTCCTCTGTGAGAAGTTTAGAACGTTAATTACAATTCAGTCAAAACCAGGGGAACGTAACTCAGTTGGTAAAGAATTTGGTAAAGCATCGACACCAAATTCGATAGGTCCTGGATTCTAATGCAATAGTCTCCATCTTGAGCAAGCTTTCTCCGGTTTTTTCTTAGTCACACCAATCTAATACCGATTTGTACCTTCAAACTAGACCCTAACGGGATTCCTTGTCCCATTCTTTCTTTTGCCCTATACGTCCTAAGTCAAAGATTCTTAAAGTCAATAAATACTATTTAATTGAGTTAAAACGCGCACACGTACTAGCTTCAAGTATTGGAGAAATATTGTAGTTGACGATATTAAAGGTGAGAAAGCTGTAATGGCGGGAAAATCTAATCAAGGAAAGAGACAAATGCTTTCTGTAAATCAGTTAAAAAAGAATTAAGACAATGACTGATTAAATGTTTGTAAATCAGTATTGTTTATGTGTGAACTCTTCAGAAAAGCGATAAGAGAACATTGTAAACGTTTGAAATCTGGATGTGGAGAAGAACTGAAAAACGTCGGCCAACAAGAAAACGCACTGATTTTTTAAAAGGTTTTTACCTCATTCAAAAGCCCTTTAGCTATTGTGTTTATTGTGCTAATTGCAACTAACTAACTGGATTCAACAAATTGCCGTAAAGTTCTAAAATTCGACCACAGATGGCACTAACTGAAAGTATCCATGATAACATTTTTAACGCTGAAAAGTTAATCTTATCATAACTGAATCGTCATATGTAAAAAGGTGATATGTGGCAAATTTTGAATATTCGCATATATATATTGTGCGGTAATCAACTCGTACAGGTTAGATACATAATCTGTGCCAAATGAAGGCATATGACGCTCTTTCTTGTGGGTAAAAAGAAAGGGCACAGAATTTGTGAAAGATGCAAAATAGGTGACATTCGCAGACTAGCTTCAATATCACGTTGCATTTTGACAAAAATAAAGCAAAATATACTCACAGTAACATTCCTACACTGCAAAAAATAGCTGTGTTAATTCAACACAATGCGGTGTCCCAGCGTGACTACCACTTTTGTGTGTTAACACAACACACGGTGTTGATTTTGGTATTGTGAAAAAAAAAATTCGGCTGCAGTGAGATTTGAACATGGGTTGGTTGCTTAGTTAAAAGTCGAGCGTCTTACCGACTTTGCTAAATCGCCAGCATAAAAATCACTAGTTGCAAACGATATTTAGTGAACAAAATTTGAATTAAACGACTAAACTATAGATTTAAACAGTGTATGGGATCAAATATGTGTTGCTGAACCCCCAAAACAAACTAAGTTACCTGCACGATTTATCCCATGGTTTAATTACTTCCTATTTGTCCATTGAGAACCAGAATTCCCATTCATTGAGAACATTTTATTTCTATGAAAACAAGCAAGATGGCGACAGCCAAACACTTGAGCAGCATTACTGCTTTCTTAACGTAACAACATGTGAAATGCTGCGCTTGCTTTCATAGAAATAGAACATATTCTCAATAAGTGGGGATTGTGATCCCTACTTGGCCAATGGAAAAGTGATTAAATCATGGCATAAGTCCTGAGAGTAACTTTGTGTGTGTTTGGGGTTCAGTAACATTTTTTATCCTCTATATTGTGTCAATCTAGTGCTTTGTCCGTCTGACGATTTAGCGAAGTCTGTAAGACACTCGACTTCTAACTGAGCAACCCATGTTCAAGTCTAGCTACAGCCGTAACTTTTATTTTCCTCCCAGTACTGAAATCAACACCGTGCGTTGTGTTGATTTAACACACAAAAGTGGTAGTCACGCTGGGACACCGCATTGTGTTGAATTAACACAACTATTTTTTACTGTGTAGTTCCTGTTCATGTACGTACCTCCTAGTTAAAACTACTGAGGTGCGAAATATGGGACATTCTCCTTCCCCTCTTTTGTGTCCGAGGATCTTACAATGATCCTTTTCAGTTTATAGCTTATTCAGTACCTGTTAAAAGTTTTTTCAGAACTCGATAGGCAGAAATAATTAACAATTAATTAATTAAGTAGAATTTAACAAATATGGCGGTAAAAGCGGTAATTTTCGAACTGGACGTTGTCTTAATAATAGTTTATACCAATTGTTTACATCCTTTATACAATTTCTGTTCAAGGACACGTTCAACAAAGTACAAAAAATGTGTTTTACAAAGGAACAGTTTAACAAATACCAGATGGTATAGATAATTATTTATGTGACGGTAATCAATTTTTAGGGTTTTGTAGGCAAATATATATATATATTTGCGCTCGACTTCAGTGCGAGCGGTCCCGGGTTCGATTCCCGATGGGAGCTCAAATATTTCGGTGTTGACCCAGCATCGTGAGGACAATTGGGGAGCTGCTGTGAATAAAAGACAGTGGCGATCACAGTGAGAGCTTCGGCTCTCCTCTCCCAACCCGTCTGGTCAGCGTGGGAGCAGTAGACCAACTCCTCCCTTCGGGGAGAGGCCTCATCCACTAGTGGATTGAATATGGCTGTGATTTATTTATTTATTATATATATATATATATATATATATATATATATGCAAGAAAAAATGGTTGGTTGGATGAACAATAAGATGAGAAAAGCTCTGATATCGTTAAATGGCTGTGATCGTACTCCAAATTAACTTAGTTGATCATTTAAATTCAATTTTTCCATAGTAATACTGCCCGGTATCTTTCTCTTCCTTATCAGATTCCTCATATTTTGATCTTGCCTCCTCTGTCCTCATACGTTGAGATATTCACTCTCAACAGCAAAATTAACCGTCTGTTTCCTGGTCGTCAATATCGATGAGGTCCTCGTCTAACCACACACTAACAATAGACTCGGATTGGCAACATAAATCATAACAACAACAACATTAGACGACCGAATGCAAATACAAAACTTGTTACGTATACGTCCGGTATGTCATATCGCTTGATCACATGATGAGCACTTAACGTCAGTTAGCTCGCATCTAAACATGGCTGTGGGCAGGGTTGATTATGAATGAAAGGTACATGAGCGGACGGAACATAAGTCAATTACTAACTGAAGGGCACATTTTTTTAAATGCACGAGCGGTATCACATACCGCACCTCGGTAGTTAAGATCCTAAAAATTTACATTTTGACCCTGACACCATCTTCCTGACAGTGTTTCGACAATTATGCGAAAATGGCGCAAGTTATGAAAAACATGTATAGAAGATAAATTAAAGAACACAAAATTTTACAAAATTTTCATCTTCAGTTTTTTAAATACGAGTCATCATTTGGTTACAATTCGAATGTCTTTCCAGCTCTCGTTATTTTAAATAGCTTTCTTTTGGGTCTTGCTTTCTGTTGTGAACAATAAATATTCAAGTAATAGCTTGAATTACAAATGATTTTTATGCAGACTTGTATCCACACATTCTGCATCGAAAAATTACTTCGAAAGCATATGTGGGGAGAGGTGAAGCGGCTCCTTTCTGTTTTGTATTGAGTCCGCCAGAGCCTGAGTTGATAAAGTATACCACCCTGGCAATTTGCTTGGTGTAACTGAGGGAACCCCACGGAAAAATCTCGGTCAGGATGGTAGGATTGATATTGATTATTTATCATAAAGACAAGGTATTTTTTTATCCATTTACAGCAATTACGTACAATAGTACTATACGGAAAAGAGTATATGTTCACAAAATTTAAATGCGTTTGTAGGCCAAAGTGCGAGCTAAATTCATTTTCAAACCTATTGGTAAGAATGAAACGTGTTCTTTTTATTCTTTCACATTTACATTTGTAAGCTATTCAGTTTTTGTGTTTCCTGTAAAATTTTCTTTTTATCACATATTCCCTTTTCCCACATGGTTATTCAATTGAACTGTTTATAGAAAAAGAAATAATAATTTATCATAAAATTTTTAGAATAGTCTACTGAAAATTTAAAACATCTATGTTTCTCCGCATAGCCCTATTTTTGTACCCCCTTTATCCAGTTATTCTGGGTATTCTTTCGTTACCTAATTTGCTACAGAGATGATATACCCAGCGAACAAACAGATGGAAGAAAAAAATCGAAAAATAAAATTACTAAAATAAAAGAGCCAATTAAGAATTTAGATTTTTGACATTAGCTGAACAATCCACTTAAGATACATCTACCGGAAGTAGTTATACCTTAGCCTTACCTAACTGACTTTCAATATTGAATTCACACAGTCAAGTTAAAGTGCACTTTTTACTTGAGAATTGAATCCATCAGTAACAAATACACTCTGGTCAATTTTTACTTTTGTATCATTTGCAAGACAATAAATCAGGTTTCGTTTTATAATTTTTGAAAACCGCAACCTTATCACATCCTTTATGAAACACTTGTCGAGTGTATGCCCCTGCCATATCATACTATGCCTTGAGCGGAAACACCATTTTCGTTAAATAAAAAAAGACTGACATAAGTTATCAATTTCTCTCCTATACTTACCTCAAGAAATTAACATTTTACCAGCCGCTAGACACTTCGTTAAGCTTAACAAGAGCTATCAACACCTTAGTTAGACGCCATTTTTTTTCTATATCTTCCTGGTAGAACTTTCTCAATCAACCGAAAGCTAACGAGGAGACCAGAAAAAAAGGCAATCGGAGGACGAAAGGAATTAAATCAAGTTTGAAACTTTGAAATCTCTCAATATATTATGATACATTGTAAGGTTTAAATATGGGTCTGAAGAAAATCTAGATTCGTAAGGGAATATAATCTCATGGAACGCAAAAATTAACTAAATCGGACTTGGCCTATAACATGCATGTTTTGGTCTACGTGTATCAATCGAACCATTGGAATATTTTAGCATAAAACGAAGAAAATAAGAATCGAAATAATATAAAACAAGCAAGAAAGACTCTCAAAAATAGTCCGAAACAAAAATTTATTAGTATACCCATACACAAGAACATCCTACTCATTGGTGAACGAACCATGTTTTTACTCGCAAAATATAAAAGCGCTATAATGTAGGGTAGGAGGAGCAATAATCCCAACCACTACATTCTTAGACCATCCTCGTCGCCTGGTAGATATGTGTCTTTGTAATCGTCTTGTCACGTCTACTAGTCGTCCTGTTTGGAAACAACCTTCATTTAAAGAAAGCCGACATCTGTTCTAATTTATATATAAACTATCAGTTACTCTCAATCCAAGACATGTTGGTTTTTCTGATCCAAATAATTCGGCCATGTATCATATACTTGTTAACTTTTTTGTTTGATTGTAGAGCCGCAATTAACAGTCATTAGTATATCCATATTTAGAGACAAAGCTTAGTTATATCACCTTTGTACTAATATATCGTTAACAGTGATAGGTTACATGTTATCTTGCATTAATTCTTTATTTATTCAATGTAATGCAGGCCATTACAATGTACTAGAGGGGTAGAGAAGCGGAGTCTGAGAAAATAAATGAAACAAAACTGATTACGACATAGTTTATAGACTATGTAAGAACTTAATGTAAAATTAATTGTCTTTGATCAATTGATGGTGCTACGAACGAACTACCACAGTGATTAAAACATTATACATGTAATTCATGGAGATGTTTTCCTCTGTTCGTAAGAATAAGTCAAAGTATTTTTTAAAATATGCTCTTTACTCACCGTATATCTTCGAGAAGGTCACATTCATGTTGGTTCTTCGATTGAAGTTTAGAAATTTGTTCGGCGTGGAGAGTTTTCAGAAATTTCGCGTAATTACCCTGTGAAAGAAATGGAAAGTAGAAACCCTTAATTCGCATATTATAAAGTAAATAACAATCACTTTCATTATATTTATAATAATTTTAATACCACATCTTACACTATTCAAGGTTCCTTAATTTGAATCGCTAAACATACAGAAATATCCAGTGTCGCGGTTTGAAGCTCAAATACCAGATCTTGAAGTTGTGTGATTAAATGTCCTATTTTCAATCTCGATCAGCAGTGGTTTACTAGTGGTATTTTATAATAAATGCAGATGTAAATGTAACATAAAATCATATATTAGAGCCGAGTTTCTTAAGGTAATACGAAGTAAACAGTTTAGGTACATGCGAACAACAAATGAACAGTTTGTTTATCTGTGGCGCAGCGTCATATTGTAAACTGTTGAAGCTAGGTTAGACGTTACCCGAAAATAAAAATGCGGAATGTGAGACTGTCGCATGAGATCTTTTTTCTTGTGTTTGTTCTAAGTTATTAGTCCTAGTCTGTTATAATTAAGCAATATGTTTCTCCATTATGGGCCATGCTTTGCTGCAAATTAATTTTTCTATTTGTACGCTTACCAGCACTGGATTTCTTTTTAAAAACAATACTTATGACTTTTCGCAACTTACGCTCAGAGCAATTAGCACCTGCAGTTTATATTTCAATAGTTTGAGAGAAGAATTCATTTTTTTGAATTTCTTACAATAAGTGAATAGTAATATATATATATATATATATATATATATATATATATATATAGTGTTGAATCACCGAAAACAATACTGTTTTTACATTCTTTTTTTTAGTTCACAATGAATCGTGGAGTCCTCAAATCTTGCAACGTTAATTTAACTCATTTCCCGGCGTCATAGAATGATGAAATTTTGCATAGCGACATTAAATCGGTTGACAATACAATATTCCATTGTTACTTGCATATATTTCTATATAAATTTAAAAGCATATTTTAATATTTTTTAAATGTGAACTTCTTTATCCTACAATAAATAGTAGCCTGCAACTAGCCTGGGTTTGGCTGGTTGTAGAACACTCAGGATTTGGGTCACAAGGAGCTTGAGAAAATGTATCCAAACACCGAAATAACTAAAAAATAATAATTTAAAAGACCTTTTTAAAGACATAATTTTCTTAAACAATTCATACTAAAAAGTAAAAAAAATAATTTTGTTTATGCATGACTAAAATGAAAACATATACAGTCACTTTGTAAATTTTTGAATTAGCGCGTCCCATGTTTTTCTTTTAGTCATGCATAAACAAAATTATTATTTTTTTACTTTTTAGTACGAATTGTTTAAGAAAATTATGTCTTTAAAAGTTTATTATTATTTTTTGTGTTGATTTAACAGAAAATAGTGGTGGTCATCCTGGAACACTAGAAAGTGTTGAACTAATACAGTAATTACTTACAGTGTATCACTGTAGCCAGTATTGCCACAAGCCTAATGATAATGGTAAGAATAACAATAACTGTACTAGTAATAGTACTACTAGTGTAATGCGCACGACGTTATTTCCAAGGTATAATCCAACAACTTACTTAAACTAAAATTGAAAGTTAATCGTAATAGTTCAACAGTCTAAGGTGGATAATATTTATTTAATAGCCACAAAATCCCAGGTTCGAATCTCAGCTGATATGTAGTAATGTATCTCTGGCGAGTCAAAGTTACGGTTTATTTACAATTTTTACTGATATTTTAAATTTCTCCATGAGTTTTTCAAAATACGGAACGACAATTATATTCCATAGGACCTGAACAAGATACTTCTATACCTGACATCGTATTTTGAACAATCTTACGAAGTGCATAACATAGTACTTCCTACTAACCAGTTGAAGTTAATTTATTAGGAATCCAATTGACGACAGATAATTATAACTTTGTTTTCCATTTCACAGAAAGATGGAAAACAGCATTGAATATAGGATATTGGTATTCTTAAGCAAAATACAAAATATTATATAACATAAAACTTTCGCTGACTGAAAAGCACCAGCAACAACACGTGAAAAGAACGTCAATAAGAATACTCTAAATTTCCAACAAGGGAACGTTCTTCGTAACATATTTTTATTTATTTTAAATTCTATATTTATTATTAAAAGAAAATAGTTTTCTCTGCTTGTGGTTGTGTCCCCAATATGCCAAAGTTACGCTAACAGGCTGTAGGGGACATTGCAGTTTAGTTAGATCATGTTCCCTGGTGAGAATAAGCGGATCTCGTTTCTCTAGCTGAAGCATGTAACATATTAATATATTTAAAAGTGAATGATTTTCCGTTTGTTGTGCAAAGGCTCTGAAACTGTATCTACAACAATTTTGGCATGAATAGACTACTCCTCGAGATACTCTACAATCATGACTGTGGGGGGCCCCGGCCTCAAAGTACCGCAGTTTTCAGTGTTGCCATGTTGTCTTTATGTAAAATTCATTTTTTGCAAAATCGTTTTATGCCGTTCAATGTCTCTTATGTATGCTCGTCTACACCAAACGTAATATGTTATCCAGTAGCACACATACGTTAAAAATACGTGGATTAAATGTTAGTACCGAAACGTTATTTTAACGTTGTAAATGTACCGAAATGTCCGCCTCTTTAACTGTTTATTCGACGTTGAATAATGGTTGAGAAGAAACTAGTTGAAATCAAGAAGCGGACGATGAAGTTGGCCAAAACAGAGCATTGTCGCTGTATACTGCTATACACATTTCGTTGCATTTTGTCCGTTGCTTTCATCATGATATAAAGTATTAACTTTCCAACAGTAAATAATCCAAGTATCTACTGCAGAATTCGAAGCTGGAACGATCCGTGCTCGTCGTTGGTAGCTCGACACGTTACACGTGGACCACGAAACCAACATGAGACTCACTGCTCTTCTGCAGTATCTATCAGAAAAGGCAGTCTTTAAAGCGTCACAAATCCAGACGTGTCGTTTCACTAATCATGTAAGAATAAGAATAAAGAATACTTTCCTTCTTTCCTTGTTATGTGCATTTTTCCTTATTTAACACTTTAACCATTGCTACACTATTAAATATGTATTTCTCAATAAGTGTAATATGTCGCATTAAGAAAACGCAAATAAAGCGAAATCTATGCCATAGTTAAAAACACTTCACATTAACGTCCTATTAACGAAATTAAATGTTCGTTGAAATATAGTTTAAAATTCTATCTGTTTTCAACATGCAAATGAAGAACATGAGAAACGTAGTTAATTTTATTTTATTCACTTTTAAGCACGATTTTTATGCAATTAACTTGGAAATTTAATCTAGGGCACAGTTCAATATGACAGTTAAAAATAGGTCATATTAACGTCCTATCAACGAAATTAAATTTTTGTTGGAATATAGGATGAAATTCAACGTGTTCCCAATATGCGAAAGAGAACAGAAAATAATAGTTAATGGCATTCAATTAACTTTTAATTACAAATGTTATTCCATTAAATTACAAAAGAATCCCATGAAACGAAATCTATACCATAGTTAAAAATAGCAGTTGAATCCATGTTGAATTAACATCATTTTAAGGCTCAATCCAAGTGGGTTTTCCCGCCTTTTTCGTTTTACGTCAATTATGCAAATTTCAGTGCAGGTAAACAAAATTTAACTTTCACGGGACAAAGTTCATATCGAACTTCAAATGTTGAAACAATTAGTTTTAAAGAAATGCTACTAGTAACTTAAGATTTATGTACAGACATTTTTGGGACAGAATAATCCTCAAGTTACTAGTAACATTTCTTTAAAACTAATTGCACCTGTTGTTGAAGTACGATACGGACTTGGTGGGTATATATACTCAAACTACTGCTTCCCTCTTCATAATAACGTTTTGGCTTCACTTATAGCGAAGATATAAAAAGGGACATTATAATTTCGCTCAGTGACTAAAATAATCCTCAAGCAGAACAAGGTATAATTAGGTGACTGAGGTGTTGTTGGAAAAGTCAGACTAGCTCAGAACCGCGAAACCATATTGATTGATGCAGCGAGTAAGTGTTGCCAACCCATTTTTAAAAGTTAATTTTTTAAATTGCTTCCATGCGTTAGAATTATCTGCACCAAAATGAGTATAAACATTATTTGACATAATGTTGTGGGTGTTCCCGTCCCCAAGTGTTCTAGTTGCCAGTGTTGCTAAACTTTTATCTACAAAGATCAATTTTTCAAAGTGCTTCCATAGCTTAAAGGTGCTTCCATCCGCACCATACTGGGCATAAACACTACTCGACACAATAAAAAATATTCTTGCTGTTCCTGTGCCTATGCATTTCAGTTGTCAGTGTTGTAAACCCATTTTACAAAAAATAATATTTGTGTGTCTAGCATGCTATCAAGGGACCGGAGCCTTCGCGATTGTTAGCAGAATATCAGTGCTAACTTGTTTTACGGGTAAATCAACCGCAGTAAATAATTTTTTTTACGAATTTTAGATCTCAAATGTAGTGATAAAAGATGTGTTAACCTGAGTTAAAGATGTCAAACGGCCATAAATAAAATTCAATTTCAAATTAAAAATTAAAGTTAATCTTCATTTTTCATACTCTTTAATTAAGCTGTCTTCTCTTTTAATTTTAATTTATTTATATATGAGAGCTGTAGCTGCCAATGAAACGTCTTATCTATTAGGAAAGAGAACCAAAAAATTCCTTGAAGCATTTCATTTAATATTTTAGGTAGCTTGATAGTATATTGCGAGCTATTCCCAACAATAAGGCACCTAATAATTACTCCCGCTTTATCCATGTGTACAAGAGAGCGGAGCGAGCATACCTTAAGCAATATTGAGCCATAATTATCGTTCAAATGACATGATGAGGATGTAAAAATTCCTGTATAAAGTACAAACCTTTTAACCACAAATGTCCACAATTTAGAGATCAATGCGATATTCGAAAACATATATATATATATTTTTAAAGTAAAGTATATGAGTAGTATTTTGTATTCCATAGGTGGTGGGGACAGCGAGATCGAGATCGAAATGTCGGCTAAGAAATTGAAAATTTCAAATCACCAGGAATAGACAATATTCCAGCCGAATGAATTAAAGCAAGAGGAACGACACTAATCAAGGAAATACATAAATTGATAAGTGTTATATGGAGAGAGGAGGAACTTCCAAAGGAATGGAAAACCTTAATAATAGTTCCGATTTACAAAAAAGGTGATAAATCGGACTGAAATTACCGCGGAACCTCGTTTCTTCCAACCTGTTACAAAGTATTAAGTAATATTCTGTTAACACGCCTAAGTGTATACGTAGATGAAATAATTCGAAATCACCAATGTACATTTAGAAGAAATAGATCCACGTTGGACCAGATTTTCGCCTTGAGACAAAGTTTGGAGAAGAAATGGGAATACAATGGGACGGTTTACCAGCTATTCATTGATTTTAAGAAAGTATATGATTCTATCAAAAGGGAAACGTTATACAATATTCAGATACGATTTGTAATTCCAAAAAAAAAAAACTGGTTCAACTAGTGAAGATGTGTCTCAACGACCCCATAAGCAGAGTACGGATAGGTAATAATATGTCAGGTAGTTTCAAGATTCGCAACGAACTGAAACAAGGCGATGCCTTATCACCACTACTGTTTAACTTTGCGTTAGAATATGTAATTTTAAAAATAAAAGAGGACAAAAAGGTACTATCATTGAATGGTTTGAATCAATTGTTCGTATACGCGGATGATGTAGATTTAAATAGGGGACGATATAGATGCACTACAAAGCAACACCGATCTCTTAGTAGAAGCGTGCGATGAGATAGGTCTACAGGTAAACATAGATAACACTAAATACATGATAACAAACCGAAACACAGGGAATGAAGGAAATAAAAACATAAGAATTAGGGATGAGGTCATAGAGAAAGTAAACAAATGTAAATACTTGGGAGCATACGTAACAAGCAAAAATGAGGTCACAGAATAAATAAAAAGTCGCTTAGTATCGGGCAATGCATGTTTCTATTCAGTCCAAAAGCATCTAACATCGCGATTAATATCAGGAATATTGAAAATGAAATTGAAAATATACAGAACGGTTATTCTGCCGGTAATACTTTACGGTTTCGGAAGTTGGAGTACGACCCTAGTAGATGAACATAAATTACGTGTGTTTGAAAATAAGGTTTTGAGAAAGATATACAGGACTAGATGATTGGAGAATGGAAGAGATTGCATAATGAAGAACTCCACGGACTGTACGATTCACCAGATGTAAAAATAATAAAATCACGACGACTAAGTTGGGCAGGCCATGTAGCGCGGATGGGGGGAAAACGATTATATTCTATCCTAGTTGGAAGGCCGGATGGAGAAAGACCATTGGGAAGACCGAGACGTCCTTGGGAGGACAATATTAGAAGAGATCTTCGAGAAGTAGGTGTTCATGCAGAAAATTTGCTTGATGTTGCCCAGGATAGAATCCAATGGCGAACGTTTGTTACTGCGGCGATGAACTTGCGAGTTCCATAAAATATAGAGTTAGTTAGTTAGTTAGATGGTGGGCACAAAGGTTCGTATTTATGGTATAATGGAAAAACCATGTGCGAAAACATACGTTTTAAAAACGTGTTGTAGCTTCATATTACAACACATCAAGCTGTGTGTAATATTATTATCATACATACAATGAGATAATGTTACAAAAGTCATGGATAATTCATTTTTTAACCATTACAACCTTATTTCAGTACCGATTGCTTAACAGAAAAGCCTTAACGAGCGGCCGTGGTTCAGTTGGCTTAGCATTCGGAAGGTCCTGGGAAGGATCTCAGCGGTCCTGACTCAGGTTTTCCTCAGTCTTACCAGGCAAATGCCGGAATGGTACTTTCTAACAAGTACCCTGGCCGTCTACCTTTCAACATCCTTCCCCCACCCTATCTCACCTCATCCTAAGTCTGAGATGTTTAAATCAAGGCATAAACAAAATTCAATTTCAACATAAAATCATCCATACTCCATTCATGATCCTTTCTACCCCAAAGCACTTGTTTCTACTATTTGTTTTACTTTATTGCTCCATTTGCTTCCTAAGTACTCTGGAAGCAGCCTATCATTACTTTAATATGTAGTTGTGACATAATGCATATCGCTTAACTCTGTATATTACAGATTATATTTAATAATTTGACAACACAATTTTATAGTACTTTCCTCGCAAGCGGGATTTCCTTTTTTCCACAAACAAACCGCTTCCTTTTTTCGGTGACTACACACTCAACTTCCAGCTTTATTTGTACAGTACATGCAGCATCACATCTGACTGTACCGGATTGGCTGGTGTGTATGACATAAGTAGTATCGTGTTGGACCTCCTCGCCCCACCGGTCCACAGTGGACCAGAAAGCCTGGCCAAAATTTAAGGTGGTCAAAAAAAAAAATATCCTAAGCACATATGTTGCCTCGCATAACAGTTATGTTATAATGGGTGACATAACGTGGTAGGAAATCAGTGCTCTATTGAAACAAACTACCAGACTATATCTGTTACTTTGTTTAGCATAAGCATAAGCCAGATTACTGTTACCGCTCATAAATTCATTTTATCTATCTATAACTAGAGTTAGGATAATTCCGGGAGTGATGGCTATATCACGTGAGATGGTCAAAGCTTCTATTTCTAGTAGAAGTAGCCAAATGTGAATGAAAATTTGTAGGCGGCAAGTCTTTTGATCCCAGTAATAGTTTGTGAGAACCTACATTTCATTCAGTTTTAGCTACTACTACGAGAAATAGAAGTTTTGGCCATCTCACTCAAAATGGCCATCTATCTCAGAATGACCCTAATTGTTAGTACTGTACTATTAGGTTCCTACCAAAGGACGCTCGGGTGGAGAACGAAATTTTATGCCGTTTTCTTCACTTCTATCCAATTTTAGTTTTTCTGCTTACATGACAAATGAGAAGCATTACAAATATTGCATGGAAGAAGATCATTTTTGTCACAAAAGATGAATCAAATGTGTCCCTAAGACGAAATTGTAGCACTATAATTTATACGCAATTCCTCTTTTATTTGATACATTAAAATTGAATGATGTAATATTTCATCCCCAATTATATTCCTTTTCTCGATTAAGTTCACAATGAGACACGTTTGGGCATATCATGTGAATCATTTTAGACATTTCGTCAGAGAGATAACTTGCATATATTCAGCTTTTTGTGTTTATCCCTCTCCCCAATTTACATGATCTACCTTTAAGGTTAATATACCGAGCGGCCGTGTCTCAGTGGTAGAGAAGCACTTTGAAAAGTATTTTAGCCAGCATATATCACTTATATGCTGATGACGATCAATGCTATATCTCATCCGACTCATCGAGCATAGTTGGTTCACAGCAGTCAGTACTTAAAATCCGATATTAGAAACATCTGTTCATGGGCACGTGAAAATGGATTAGAAGTTAACACATTGAAATCAAAATTTATTATAATCCGATCACGGAAGATACTTTCCCCCTTATACACCGCAAACATTATTGGCCTCGATGTAAATGGTGATATAGTTCCCCTAAGTGAAAGCATAAATGACCTTGGGCTATGTATCAACACACACTTAACCGAAACAGAACATGTGAACAACCTTTGCAGAAAAACGTATGGCGTATTACACTCTCTTTCCCGCTTAAAAAAAAATCCTTCCTGAATTCACCAAAGCCACTTTAGTACAACCCCTTATAATATCACAAGTGGATTAATGTGATGCTGCTTACATCGACCTTACTGAAGAATGCCTGTGTCCGCTTCGTCTTTAACGCAAAGTACTTCGACCATTTATCGTAATATTATGATAAATTAGGCTGGGTTGAGCTTCGCACGTGACGCTGTCAATATCTTCTAAATCTGCTTTATAAATTAGTCACAACGAAAAACCCATCATACTTGTCATCCAGGTTCAAATTTCTAAGTGACATTCATTCTTTAAACACCCGCTCTAAAGAGAACACGGTACTCTCAGTGCAAAAACAGAAATCAGAGTACTACTCAAAATCTTTCACCGTGTATACTACTAGAGCTTGGAACGAAATCCCTGAACACATCAGGGACTCAGATTCTCTATTAACATTTAGAAAAATTTAAAGAATTTTTATTCCAGCCACAATTCTCTCTGGCTCACTAGATACGCAGGTATACAGATCAACACAACACAATGCTAAATCATATCATTATTATTGTTATTATTTTCTTTTGAGTTAGTACGTAAGTGTAGGTAGTATTTTTGTTTACTTTTTTTAATAACTTGATGAATGTAATATTATATATTTCTTCACTTTTAATTGAAATTGATAATGCATGTTTCTAGTGTTCATTTTTTGTCTATTTTGTAGTGTTCAATTATTCATCTTGTACTGTTTAATTATTCATCTTGTAGCGTTCAATTATTTATATCATGTAAATTTAATGTAGAATGTTCAAATGGTTGAGTAGAAGAAAAGGTTAAGCCTTAACTCTGCCATTTAAAAGAAGAATAAATGAAATAAATTGAAATGAAATTATTGATTCTAGTGTCCGACCATCTTGTATGAGGTTTTTCCAGGATTTTTCCTCAGTCATACCAGGCAAATTCTCTGATGGTACCTACAAAATAGAACCTGGACGTCTACTTTTCAACATCGTCTCCCCATCCTATAACAGCCTGAGCCTCAGATGCCTAAAGACCTTAAAATGAATTCAAATTAAAGGTTAATATAGAACAGATAGCTGTTAAGGAATACGAGTATTTGTGATTTTTTTTTTTTTTAAAGTTATATTTTTATCCTACGCTGAAAATTTCAGGAAATAATGTTAGACGATTTCAGAAAAGATCTGGAGTAGAAAGGAAACTAGTACGTAATACAAGAAGTGATATTTTCCAAATAATTTCAAAATTATGTTGTGGTATATAGCGAAAAAATATATTTATACTGTTGTTGACGAAACGTTGCACAGATGAAATATTTAGAAGTTACGAGTAGGTTCGGAAGGTATCTAGTACTTTTGGTAAGGAAAGGTCTATGGTCTGAATATGTATGAAATGAATATAAATATTAGGTTTAAAATTGAACATGAATTAGGTTTAAAATTGAATTAATTTAACAAAAAAATCAATTTTCAGAATTGCATTTTCAGAATTACTTTCGGCACTCAGATAGGATAGGGAGCAGAAGAGGATGTTGGAAAGAAGTTATGTGGTATATAGTTTAAATTTACTATCCCGCTCTTTGCCTGGTATGACTGAGGAAAATTCCTTGAAAAACCTTCTGGATTCGAATTCAATGAAGTCAACGCTATATATGCTTATCTACGACCGCTCGGTAAATCTTATTTTTCGGGAGGGTCCAGATCCACCGCAAAAATGCTTCACTGTAGCACGCTATTTTAAAGGGCCTAAACGAGAAGTACAGATTCCTGTAGCCTACGCCTGTCACAAGTTTAGGGAATGGCATCTCTCGATAAAAACACTTTCCTGGATGGGGCCAGGATCACTATTCTAGGAGTTATAAAGGCATTTACTTAATGGGACTGAAAAAGAACATAGTCAAGATGGACAGCGTGAATAGGGTTTAATCTTCTAAGTACTCTTCTGAAGTTTGAGATCATCGCCACTAAACTGCTTAGGCTGGGTTCTTCTTTTAATCCAATGGTGGAGAGCTAATTGAATTCGTATGAAGATTAACAAACGGAAATCTATTGTTTAAATCCATTTTGTAAATATAACCTAGCAAAAAGGAATTGCAAAGTGGCCAAAGGTTTAATAGTACACATTATTCCCCATACAATCAGAGTAACCAACGTTACCATGGCTTAAATCTTCTTTCTCTTTTCATAGGATCCCTACTACTCTACATACGTTCTATGCTGATGACGTTTGTGTCTACACTTTTCACCGCCCCTCTTACTTCTCATGAGTCTGCAAGAAGAAAAGGAGAGAGTACAATTCAAATACACGATATTTCTTCGTTTTAGTTCGTATGCATATACTCGTTTGTTTCTACGTACATGAATTTCTTAGACTGAGGAATTCTGCCCTGGTTGATGAAGTAAAATTGCCCGTCTGAGTACAACCATAAAGTTAGCGGGACCTTCGCCACTGCAGCTTGGGGCTGAGTCTTAACAATAATACCATCTAAGTTTGTTGCGAGCAGCCTGAAGTTACCTTTATTACATCAACGTCAAAAATGGCATGCAAGAGTAGTTCAAAAGCATGTACCCTGCGGACCCTTGAAGTCTTTTCGTTAGGTCGTTGATGCATATCACAAGTCATCAAACAAGAAACTAGGGTGCAAGGGGAGAAGGTAGTGGGACGGTCAGGGGACAGAAGACGGAAGCTAATTGCATCAACTTCATCAGCCTCTTTGGCGAGGAGAGTGCTTCCACCTCCACTACTCTGCCCGTTGTTTGATACCATTTTGTCTTTCAGAGCGGAGGAGAGAGATTTCCTGATGCAAAGGTCGATCACTAAAAGTGAAAACGTATATAATCCTCTTATTTAACCTGTGACTATATTTCTTTTTGAAGCTTATTTGTCAATGTTTTCCCATTAGTAATTCATAGCAAATAGCATCCAGTTGTTTTGGTACTCGCCACCTCCATCACAAATGAGCTTTCAAGATACTTTTCGTGAAGAATAAAGTAATTATACAAATTGTTTCAGGTTACAGTCCGGTATTAAAGAGGACGCGGCATGACGTTTAGAGTCAGTCAAAATAATCAATACCAAAGAACTCACAACTCACTGTACTAATTATAGAGGGGCCGGTTCAAAAGTGATGGTCATGGTCGTAAGTCAAGATCAGGGGTGAATTTTTCACTTAATTACTCTAGAGCTTACGTGGCTCACAAGTTCATCGCCTAAGTAACAAACGTTCGCCATTGAATTCTATCCTCAAACTGAAATAAGATACGTTCCTTCGAAGAAATTCAAAACATACGTAGTTTCGACTTCAGAGGCATCCAAAGTTATCCAGGAAGCGTCACAGGTGACGTAATATCTCAACAAATAATGACGGCTTAGTATGTAGGCTTAGCAAGTCACAACCATAGTAGTACTCAATACATGCATGTCAACAAAGTTTATCATTGAAGTTTTTTTACGTCAATATTTGTCGAGATATGACGTCATTTGTGATGATGCCACGCTAACTTTCGGCACATATAGTTCCGAAATTAATAATGTTTCAACATTTCTTTTGTTTGGACCTGAGGAATTCATCCTTCAATTCATGACCACACTTTTGAAACACCCTGTAAACTGTGTCATTGAAAAAAAGAATATTACCGGTACAACAATTTGAATGAGATGTTCTGAATAATTAACTATTTCTTTATCTTTCATTGATTTCACTTTACTTTAATTTCTTGAAATCAAGAAAGGCAACAAGCACCCATTACAAACGAGCGACCAAAGCTTATTATGCATTGGTCAAATGACGTAAGAAGTAGTAGGTTCATTACTTCTGAAGACATATAAATAAACTTTCATGAATTTGAAATGTAAATTCTCCACGTAGCAAATCAAAAGGTCCATTGTTGATGTTGAAACTACGAGAAAGTCATTTCCCTGATCTTGGAAACTAATCAAGTCCCATTGAATGATAGAAGATTAGTTCCCCTTGATGTACTATATGTATACGAGCCCAGATCTCGAATTTCAATCGTTTTTCAAATAGGAAGGTATATATATATATACACAAAAATGCATCTATGATGAAAAGAACATTAAAGTTGCTTCCCTCATTTCACCCTCTACATGCAGGCTCTACTCTGGTCTTATCATTTCTCTTTTTAACTCTAAGATGAGGAGAGAGAAAAAGAAATTCCAGGTCATGGTGAAGAGCAAGGTAGAGAGGAAGAAGAAAAATGAAGTCAAAGGGTTGAAGAGTAAGGCAAAGGCAGCAGGGGAACAAGGAAAGGAAAACAAGGCGGAGGGGGAAACAAGGTAAGGAAAGCAAAACAGGGGGGCAAAGGGAAACCAGTCTCTCCAGAGGAAGACAGAAGCAAGGGTGGTAGAAAGTGTGGGCGAGCAATGAAATGATGAGAATATTTTTAAGCAGGAATCGAAATGAAGAAAGAACGGTCCTGGTTAAACAGGGTAGAAAGAATTTACTTGAAATCGCTGAACATCATGTAGGCGGAAAGAAGGTGAAAAAGCTTTCACATTTGAAGTACGAATAGAAAACGCAGTGGTTGGAGAAAAGAAAAACGACTCGGAGAGAACTATCAAGATCCATTTAAAAAATAAGTTTTTTTGATGAAAAGCGTAGCATGCACTTGGAATCGATAAACATTTCACCGCTTTCTTTCTCTCTTTCTGCACACAAACACACACACACAACATATACACAAACAAGCAAGATGACGTAAGCCCACATACAATGTTGACAAAACGAGAAACTGCCCCAGAGTTAACACGGCGTAAAGTTAAAAAAAACGTGGTGTTCAATTTCAGCCGTATGTGCTACAGAGAAAAGTATTAACAGAATGAACAAGTAACCTGTTCTCTTTCTCTCTTCTCTCTCTCTCTCTCTCTTTCTTTCTCTATCTATCTATCTTTGTTTCTGTGTGTGTGTGGGGAGAGAGAATATTTTCTCGCTTTAAATGCAATTTTTTATCACTATGTCAAAATACAAAATTTCGTATTTAACAAAGCTGCGAGATAATTTAATTTTTATTGGTTTAGTGATTAATATAAACATATATAAGGAAATTTAATTAGCATTAAATTCTGCCTTCATGTAATTGTTTAATAATCACTGTTATGAATACAGACAAGTAGAAAAAATGTTCTTACGTGAAGACTTTTTTTTTTCCTGATTTTGTATGATCTTAGGATGACTGTATCAACACAAATTGGTAATGTATTCTATTTGAACGTTATCTAAACCTAGATGCTTTCCAAATTTGTTTAATAATGCTTTTCACATGCGTTGTTGGGTTTTCCCAAGATTCTGATTACTCATTTTCGGATGCTCATAAAACACACACTTAAAATAGTTAAGTGTAGCCTTATAAAGTACTTGTAATAGATACCACTTCAAGATTTACCATTTTCAAGTATTCAACAGTAGTATTTTGTGCATAAGCTATCTACCATAATTTCCACAAGGAGAAAAAATAATTTTCTTTAAATTCGTTCAAATGGCAATTCACTATTTGATTCGTTCAAATGACCAATTCGGCCAATTCGTTCAAATGGCCTCTAGCTCCGAAATTATGCATTTTTATAAATTTCTTGGAAGCATCTTTTTTTTTCTTGTTTTAATGCAAATAATCACCTCCGGAAGTTTCCTGAATTAGTTCATTGACACATTTTTTACCATATAAAACATCGCTGTTACTAGCAATATTGTAAATTTGAACACTACGATTGAATAGTTCTTAACAGCTCACGCTAAAACACGTCACACTTGTTCCCGGTATATGTGTTCAATTTCATAAGGGCTGCTCTCGAAAACATTGACCTTACATTCACACCCTCGCTGCGTGAAGTGAAGCCAAAAAACAACTGAGCATCGACCAACGCGACACACCTGATTGGTGAGCAGACAACTACAGAGCTTGCAGCCATCTATGTTGGCCTGAAACAATGTTTTTGATTGGAGTAAGTGGGTCAACTGGGCGGGACTGAGCTGTGACGTTTGGTTTCATGTTCTTGGCGAAATCGCAGGGTGACGTTGAATCTGAAAGGTGAAGTTAAGGGTGCGGTAGGGTGAGGCTGAGGGTAAAGCGGAGAAGCGAAAGTGAGGGTGAAACGGGCAAGAGAGTGAGTAAGATTCGACGAGAATGAAAAATGTTACTATATCCATGTACGAAGAAAGGCAAAGGTAGCGGCGCTGGCTTTACTTCAAGGTACATTCAGACATTTGCTTTATGTGTCCGAGCAAACAATGAGTGAACTGAATGGCGGATGTGAGCTGGATTTGCTCTTATCCCGCTTCCCTGAAGCCAATAAAAAGGTATCAAACATTCCTCACTAAATCACAAGAGTTCAGTATAATGTACCTTCGTTGCTACAGCGCTAACTCGCTAAGTGAATCTGGAGATCATTTGATCTTGAGAAAAAAGGTATCACCTACTAACTGCCACTCGAAATGATGTCGTAACGGAATTAAGTCAGTCATGCAATCGTCTGCTCCCAGGAGATTTGTATCCAAGGACTGAATGAAATGGAGCATGAAAGAGGTGGGAGTGGGAGGTTGAGAAGCACCGTAGAAATCTGTCCTTGAAATCATCCGCTTTGGCAATGTGAAGTGACTGAGAGCGTATGCTATTGATTATGATATGGACGTTAAGAGAAGATCAATAAATGCCTCTCCTCAACTCTCTTCATACCCCACTGCACCATCATCCGGTGGTTCGTTACCACTGAGTCCGAAGGAGGCAACCCGTCACTACTCTCATTTTTTCTTTATTATTGTATGTCTATCATAGGAATCGATGAGAAGTATCGCAGTTTGATTTCAGTATGGGATACTGGAAAGATGAGAGATTTCGTAGAATCAGGTCAGGGGTCTTTCTGATTTTATTTTCATAAGGTCTGTACTGCTTCTTTAAAGAGAAGTAGCTCTGCTGAATTTCGTTACAAACCGCGCCACCGACCTAAAGAAAAAGACGACAGACAGAGAGGCATTCCCGTGATACCTCCATTCTTAGATTTCTTCCTACTGCAATCAATTTCAAAATATACAGAGGCAGACAAAAGTATTGGAACAAAGCGATTTTTGCCTTAAACATTATTACAATTGTGTATAAATGAATTTAACAAAACATAAATACTAACAAAAACTTATTTCAATTAAATAATAATAATTTTAGATGGAAAATAAAACTTTAAATAATAAATAATAAAATCCCGTTTTCGGGTTCATTCCATCTATCGCGCTGACCGACTTACTTCCTACAGCTCCTCTTCTACCCCATCCCAGCAGAAAAAGGAGAGAAAAAGAAAAGGACCCGAAACCTCTTCGTTCGTGGCATAATGCCCTTCGTTAAGTTTTGTCGTGCCCGAGGAGATGCGTTTCTTCGGGCTTTCAAGCCACTTTACATTTTTTCTCTATCCCTGTTCACGGATTTCCTATATATGAAGGGGTCGGGGTGGAGATAGTGCCAAGCCACATTTGATTAAAAAATGAGTTGGCAATCTCTCTCGGTAGAAATTGAGCCGATTCACAAATTAACTCGCATGCTATTGGATCTTTGATTTCAGTCACTTCATGTTGGTGGAAAATAATGCGCTGAGCAACATTTGGTCAGCTGATGCAACATGTCGCTACGTAAGAAGGAGCTTCGTTATGTGTTCCATGAGGAAATATCCAACATTAGCTGTTCAGATGAAGATCCCGAGTATATTTCGGACCGGAATTGTGCGTCTTCAAGCACAGAAAATGATGAAAAGGTAAGTGTGGTTTGGCACTATATTCTCCCTAAAATATCTGATGTTATGTGTTGTTTGGTATTAAGTGCCCTTGAGCCGATATTAAATCGTTTTCGTTCTCTATTCACCTATGTATTTAACAAGAGGAATATCATTCTACTTATTGTAAGCTTGTCTCTATAGTAACATAGATTTATTGTAAGAAAGTATAGAAAAACTGTTTAGTTGCTTGGCATTGTGTTGCTACTATTTCTTTATATGTTATCAGTGCTGTGGCTTGGCATTGTATTGAAACACAAGGGAAATAGAGCGTTTTGGTAAAACATGCGCTGAACGCTGAGTTTGGCGAGTACTCGTTCAGGAAGAAAAGTTATCCAACGGATTTGTCCCAACCATTCACACTCAAATAAAAGGAATCCTTAAAAAATTAAGACGTGGAAATTGGACAGCTTGAGAAACTCTTACATATTTCACTCATCTATCACTCTTTTTACAACAGCCTGGTTTCTGAAAATGATTCTTTCGAAGAGGAGGTCGAATGGTTAGATTAGGTTGTTATGAAAAAAGGCAATGTTATAATAATTACTTCTCTTATGAGACTGGTAGTGGCAAATTGGTTTGTATCTTCAGTTACAATGTACGAGACGTAAAATCTCAGGTATAACACTTAAGTTCTGGGTCAATAAAGTTCGAAGCAACATATCTCTTCAGCACCTCTAAAATAAATATAAAAATGTGTGGGTACATAACATCAAGTGGACACAATAGTATGGTTACTGGGTTTAGAATTGATCAGATAACAAATTGCAAACAGCAGTATGGATTCCGATAACAAAGCGCGATTTGTGGATTTCTCTTAACTTTCAAAATGGGGTTTCTTAAAAGTGAGAAAATGTGGCTTGGCACTATCTCCACCCGAACCCTTCATATATTGTTTTCTTGGTTGCTTAAGAGCATATTCAAAAACCGAATTTACAAAAACGAAATGAACCCTTGTGAGAAGGAAAGAACATAATTATCTGTACAAAAATCTTTCTTGCGGTTCCCAACCTTTTTACGTGACCACCTTTTACTTAAAAAAATAAATTCCAAAATATCTGTTTCGAGGTTTCTTTAGGTGCTTTACTGAATGACTATATGTATTTCCAGCGATGAAGTTCATATTCTTGTTGAGTGTAGCACCTCCATTGGCTGTAAAGGACTATCAAAAGAAGATTTTTCGAACATTTCCCTCTATCCCTATTTAGGTTCTGGCGCAAAAAGAAAACAGAAATAAAAAGTCTGTGTTTTCTGTTTTCGTTTGGATACCCTATGGAATGATGCTAAGCGTGTTCAGAAATCAAACTTACAAAATCGTAATGGTCCCTGGTCAATGCAGGAAAACGTTACTAATACAGTCCACAACGCTGATGGTAAAAAATGTAGACATGTTACGGACAACTTATAGCGCAGCATTCTCAGAAGATCGCGTCCGATTCTAGCGCTGGGAGTGAAATCTTTTTGCTCAACACCTCGGAGATACGTGGCATGAATATTTCATTGATTTTCATCCATTCGTTTGCGAGATATGAATCAATTTTATGGCTCGGATTTATAAGAGTTACTGTGTGTAAGAAGAAGTGCTATTCTTGTTTTTACTGAACTGTGTTAGTATTTTGATGATATACTTAACTGTGTTTAGGGTTCTCTTATAAGCGTGAGCAGAAGATATTGTTTCAACAATTGGCAAACAGGATAAAAAAAAAGGCACGGGAAACTATCTTATCGCTAGAAGCGGAATATGTTTGGAACGGAAATAAATTCAAATTGTCAGAGCAAACTCACAGTTTTCAGAAGATAGGGTCATATCCTTTATTAATAACTGAAATAGAATGGATTTAACGTTTCAAGACTCATTATTTAACACAAATAAAAGGAAAGAAAAGATTGGTTGAAGCTAGAAACACTGCAAAAAATCTTCCAAAGGACCAATCTTCTTTCTAACCATTTTTTTTCTTTCGTTACGGTATGACTATACTATAAGCACTCCGTCTGTAAGTCACACTAGCACCTACATCATATCACGTACAGAGAAACTGACTTCAGATGCGGGTTCATAGACCTCAATTCATGGCTTACTTCAATCTTTTCCTGCAATATCTTCGAACAGTATCCGCATTTCTGTGAAAATAGAACTTAATCCTACTTAGATTTCCATGGTTTTATTCACGTTTATTTAGGATACGATTTTTTACTACAACGTTTGTTTACGGTGCTTTTGTACACTAGACGTACTTCCATACGTTGTTGTCACAGTTAATGACTAATAGAGTTCAAACTTGGAGCTCCTATGCTAATAGCTACTACAAACATGTTTATTTATTTTAAAACCTTGCGAAGAAATCCAGAATGCGGGAAAAATTAAAAGAATTCCTAATTTTGTTGGGAGGGAGCGCTCCAAGTTTATACTGAAAGCTTGTCATTTTTTAAATTATTTTTTACATCAAAGCTTGGCGTTTAGTTCTAATTCCCGTATTTGATTTTCATTCAACGCTGAATGTCTTCTATTTGTAACCTATGTAAAAAATTAAGGTATTTTAATGTATAAAGAAGTACGAATCCGTTTATTGTATAAACCAGGGGTTAAATTGAGCCGGGATGCAGTACTTGAAATTTCTTCAAATTTGATGTATTGTACCGGAACTTTTAAACTGAGATAGGCCAGATTTTCAAAATTATGGGACCAGAGCTTCAAAATTTCAACCCTAAACCATACGTAGCATCCCGTTTGCTGCCTGGAAGACGATCTGCTCTTCAAATCCACTCTCGAAAAGGAAACTTGGCAAAAAAAGAAAAACCTCACAAGTATTGTTTTGAAATTCTTGGTGAGTACCGAAACTTCTCCGATGACAACTTTCTGCAATGCGTATTGTAAAATTAGTGCGAATTCTTTAAATGGACTGACCAAATGAAAAGGGCCTGCCAAGTTCCGACAGTTAAAACGGCCGGCCCACCGAACTCAAACCTGAAATCAGTTTCTTTCTGCTTCCTTAATCTGAGGTGCTTAAGTGATTTCCTAAAAATTTAGAAAGCTAAATCCAAATTGAAAAGGACCTACCAGTTTCAGAATTATTAGATTAAAAAACGGCACAGTAAATCAAGGTCTCTAAACTCAAATCTGATACCAGTTTCTGTTTAGTTACTTTTAATGAGTTACTATTCTTCAGTTCTTAAAATGGAGACTGCTAATTAAATGCAGAAGGACCAATTTCCTGGAAATTTCCTTGACCAATAAAGATTTTCAGATTTACTGGATTTAAAATTGGCCAATAAATCCAGCTAGCTGAACTAAAATCTGAAATCAATTTCCCTTTACCTGAGGCGCTATGCTGGGTTACAGAAGAACAAACAGACAGCGAAAGTGAAATTAGGTAAGAGAATAAATAGATTTCTTTCCGTTTTTGCTGAAAGATTCCATAAAACTTACTGGTTATTTCTTACATAGTCGCCTCTTTTCACTGGAATTTCTCACCAAGATAGGCATGTTTCCGAAAGTCGTTACGAAATAACTGTCGATCTTGTTCTTTCTGCCACTTCCTTAACATCTCTCTCGAAGTCCTTATTGATTTCAAATCGGTGACTCCAAAAGACATCATGAGCAGTCTTTGAGTCAGTGAATTTCAATAGTGAGACAACAAGTTGATTAAAGTGAACCGACAGTGTTACAACTACGTCCTGTTGCTGATTAGAAAATATATTTGTGCCCATGTTTCTATAACAGGAGCTAAAGGATTTGCGCCAGAGCATGAAAAATCTATGGGTACTAAAAGAATCTCACCAGATAATAAAGGTTTGTAAACAAATAGAGGTCTGTAAAAGACACTAGTTTACATCGTTTACAAAAAAAAAAAAAAAAGATACAAAGTCCTATATTTTTTTTAAAAGGTTCAAATTTGCACTACAATATATAGACTCCACTGTATACAGCAAAAAGCGGACGGAATCTTATGAAACGTAAATATATCGTACAATAATCTATGTTTACTGTGAGTTTTATGTTTCACTCCCGAGTTGTCCCAAAATTACAGGTCAGAAGGAAAAACTGGAAAATTATACTTTTTGAATCATTTGAACTCAAGTTCTCCATATGTATGGACAAGTAGAAACTCGTTGTGTTAGATAAATTACAGTCCTCTTATTTCACCTCTTGATGTGTTATTGGCTGCAATTGGCTGCGTATAAATTGTCTGGTAAGGGGAGTTTCTGCTTGTCCATAAATATGTGTTCAAACAAAGCCACATTTGATTCAAAACTAGATTTTTTCCGATTTCCGTTTTTGACCTGTAATTTTAAGACGGCTCAAGAGCGAAACATAAAACTCACAGTAAATATAGATTATTATACAATGTATTGACCATTGTACATTTCATAAGATTCTATCCACTTTTTGCTGTATACAATGGAGTATACATATTGTAATCCAATTTTGAACTTTAAAAAATTAAACAACTGCATGCCTTTGCCCCTTTCTTTTTTAAATGATTTTTCCCCAAGTACATTAGTGTATTCTACATACTTTTGTTTTCTGTTTGACATTGTTATAAAGAATTTGGTAAAATAAAATCGCTCTGGCAAAATTCCTTCTTGTAACCAAAACTCTATTTCACGATCTGGCGTAAATTTATTTTCTGGTCAACAACAGGACATTGCAGGCAACAAAGTGATTTCATTGCAGGTAAAATTCACGCAATCCCACACTCAAGGTATGACAGACTACCTTGTTAGGTAAAAGAAGAATTGACAAGGAATAACTGAGTGCTTGTATCGCGTTAGATCTGCCATCTATGAATAAATTATAAAATCAAAGATATCACTTTTAATTCAATCCTTGCAAGATTGAACTCTGCTGGGAACCTTCCAGGCCAAAATTTGTTATAAAAATGTTCTTTTATCTATATTATTTACTATTTAAAACAAAAAAATAAACCACAATTTAATGATACTAAAACATCGTGTTTTTTATGTATATATCCATTTTTTAATAGTTGAATGTACTTGTAAACACGCCAGCAAGATTGTGAAAGCGAGCTCGAAATTCACGCAAACTTATTTTTTGGGTTTTCGAAACTATATTTTTGTGTAGAAGACAATAACATATTTTTGCTTTCAACCTAAAACGCAAGCTACGCAGTCCTAAATCTGTAATGTTATTCAACTTTTTTTGAAACAAAAGTTCGGATTTTGTGTCTACTTGAAGCTCCCGAGTGCGACTTATTCTGGTTTGCCTCCGCGATGTCCTCATCTGATCCCAATTGAGTATCTTGAGGGAGGTTCTGATACAGGTACGTTCAGTACAACGGCACGTAAAACAGAAGAACGGTTAGGCATGATATAAAACTATTGTGATAATTAGGGATTGAATTACTTATTTTCAAATTTCTTTGTTGAATTCATAAATAAATTACTCGTGAATCAGTCGATATATTTCATTTAATCTCACTCAAGTTGTCCATAGTTCGAATTCCAATCTGGCTCAGTGAGTAGGGGACGATATTGTATCATTCCAGGCTGCAATCCTTGCTATAGGACGTCATTATCATAATGAATATACACTATTTGCTTCAGTTCCTTAATTATATGTCACCAGTTTTCTTTGTAGAAAGATTACGGACATCTCCTGCGTAATGATGAGAAACATATTTGGCGGAGAAAAATACATTTAGATATCTATGGTTCAGGCCGTGATAGGGTAGGAGAAAAATACGAGAAGAAGTCGGCAAGAGCCTAAGTTGAAGGTACCATCTCGGCATTTACTAAGTGTAACTGAGGAAAGTCCATGGGAAACAGTCAGGATGGTCGGCCGCAGGTAGCAAACCAAGGACTTCCCTAATGTGAAGCAAATGCTCTACCAACTGAGCTACGGCCTCTCATTGTTTTTTAAGTATCGTATTCAAAATAATGTGTAGTGGAGGAAAGTCTTAGAATTTGACATGGAATGCAGAACCACTGAGCTTTGTCCAGTATTGTCTAGAACATTTCATTACAGACAGACAAAACAAAAAGTGATGTAGGGGAGACCGGGTTAAAGTGGTCACCTTAAGGATTGTTTGGCTATATCTCGTACCATTTTTTTTTTTTTTTAAGTTAGGATTTTGTCGGCATGTTGTGTGAATATTATCATCTCTTTTATGTGAAATTGGAGGCCAAACAACATTTGATGTTTTCTAAATTATAGTTTTTGTAACTAGGTACAAAATGACCACTTTCCCGGGTACATGGGTAAAGCGGTTCCATAGTCAAAGCCATTATATCTCTGGTGTTATATCAATTATACTATAAAATTACTGAATGCAATGAGCATACTATTAATGCAGTAGCCCAAACACAGTGCAAAAATGCTAATCACATCTGTCCAAGTGATTATACAAAAATGGAAAAGAAATAAAAAAGTGTTCGTAATGTTTTATCAATGCAACTGTAGCGTTGAACCTTTCGAAAGCATCTAGTGAACAGACAAATAAAAAACGCCCATTCAGCGCGGTTACACACAAAAGTCACATATGAACGTCTTATAATCAACGTCCTCAAGTCCTGCATATGCGTCATGAGCCCGTTTTGCCCCATTTACACTTTTTGTAGCAAAATACTGCAGCACAGCATGTTGCCATTTGTCACTCTCATGATTGCTACACATATCATGTTCGATCCCTTACCGTGAAAATAAAAATAGTTTTAATCACATATCAGTTATACTATTAGATATAATAAAGAGCTATAGATCAAGTTCCTTCGAAACGTGATTTTCTAAAATATCTCATCCGCTGTTATCGATCACTGAACTACTACAACACAACTGTTTGGTGTTGGGAATCTTACTACGGTTTGCTATAGCCAGCGAGCAGCTCTAGTTTGGAAGATACAGTAAGGGGCCCGCTTTACCCCGGGGGGACTGCTTTAGACGGGTCTCCCCTACCCTAAATAAAACTAAACATAAGCAGCTTTGCTGATCTATCCTAATGGAAACTGACCTAGTAAATATTTTTAATTCTAAAGAAATGAAAATTGATGAAACAAGGACATAGTTTTCTTCTTCAGTGGGGTTTAAGTCAAAGCTATTGAGTAAAGTCGATAACATAATGACAGAAGATGATAAATCTTTAACTGTAAGTTGTTATATGGTTCATAACAATGACTAATTTTCATCATGTATTCTGGGGGTTTCAAAGTCAGAACAATTTGTGAGTAGGTACATATGTCATCATTAGACATTTCATTAATATGTAAATTTGAAGATTTAGGAGATGTCAATTTGAAATTCAAGTGATGGGTTATTATGGAATGTACATTGTTGAAAAAAAAAAGCTATCTGGACAGTTTCAGAACAAGTAACCAGATTCGTGAAGCAAAATATGGTAGTCAAGAAACATGGGATATCAGCACGTAAGGAAATATATTGTTTAATTCGATGTGTGTTACTATGATAAGCAAACTGGGATTTGATATGGTAAGCATATGATTGTGATAGTACTGACGATCAGGGGTAGAAGGGCATATGCATTTCCTGACTGTCCTACTACTCAATCAAAAATGTTGTTGGTGTTGAAATTTGATTTTGATTTTTTTAAAATGAATATGGCTTGCGTACTGTCGAGGTATGATGAAAAATCAGTAAATTGATTACATGCTGGTGCAGGATAACAAACAACAGCCGTGAGTATTTTCGAAAGGACCAGACCAGATAGCACCACACTCATACTTCCGTGCTGAGTCAGTGATCAGTGCCATTAATCATTTAGAGAAATCTGAGAATGGTACCGTGCTGGAGTAGCGTATGTCAGAGGAGTAGGGGGCAGTGGTGCATTTTATGGGAGCGAAAGGCTTTGCTGCTAAGGACATTCAAAAGGAAATTACGTCCTATGTATGAAGAAAAGTGTTTATAGCACTTGTTTGGTTCGCTTAAAGCTCTTCTTGGCGGTAAACGTTTTGGGAATTATACAGATGTTGAACGGCAGGTCTGTTTGACTTTGTAGCTGCGGCAACATCTCAAGGACTTTAGGCAGTAGCTATTGGGTCGACCGTACATCGCTGAAGTGTTGGTTATGTGGAAAAATAAAACTGGTTGCCATGTTAAGTATCATGTGAGACGAGTTCAAACGAGTGTAATTCATCCAGATCGCAGGGGCGAGTCCCGAGGTGTCTTCCCGTTCCATCGCTTTTTGAAAAGTGGGCGTGGTTTGTCCCGATCCATCGCTCCTGATAACAAAAGTGATTTTTCCGCGTTGGGAGTTCCCGATCCATCGCTTTCGAAAGTAAGGAAATTGACACACACAATGTATAGATAAATCTGTGAATAAACAACTGCCACACACATAAAACACAAGCAAATAAAGATGTACGTATTAAAGAGGTACAATAGACAACTCAGCATTTCACAAATAATTAACAAACAAGGAAATAAATAAGTAAATAAATAATAGTAGGTACACAATAAATATTTTTTTAAAGATGTTTCTGCTATCAGGAAAGTACTCTCCATCCTACTGTACGATGACGTGCAATACGCCTAGAAGTTTACCATCTGCTGTGCCACCCTTCTGTCATATTTGTTGTTCTGTGCTTCTGTTCATAACAATTCCACATATCATTAACAGTGTCATTATCAAACCACTGTTACACAAAGTGGTCATAAAACTTTTGCAGTAATTCTATATACGGTGAGGTTTCCGTTATTTTTAACCAGACCATCGTCGACATCTGAACGTGGTAAGAAAGCCAAAGCTTCCGTCATCCCTCCATGTTGCCTTGCCTCCTCATTATCTCTGCACGGTATTACCTTTCCGAGTTCCTGCACTTTTCTCCACAAGCACTGATACAAGTGAAAGTTGCAATCTTACAACTTACACGCAGGGAACATTCGCAACAGAAAAAAGGATTCATGACAGCTAAGAATATCAAATAAACTTTTACAATGTTTAATTAATTTAATTTAATCAATACATTCATCAGCTAAAACAAAAAGTCAATACATGTGTTCATTAACTATTTCAGCTTGTGGGGCGACGGATCGGAAACACCGGACACGGAAAACCCAGTTTCATAATCAGGAGCGATGGAACGGGAGTAAATTAGTCCCGATACGGGTTGGGGGAAATCTTCAGTTTAGGAACTACTAGGATTATGAAGGTATTTGAAGTATCACTGGAAGGGTCTCGGCGAGAGGAGTTCAAACCCATCTAGATAATTCAGATTACAGGGTCGGGTCCCGAGATAGGAAAGGGGGCAATTTTCAACTCAGGAACTACTAGGGCTAGGAAGCTGGTTCATGTGTTGTTGGAAAGATCTCGCCGAGTTCAAACCCGTACAGACCGTACACATTTCAGCGGTGGTTACAGAGATGGGGAAATTTATAACTTAGGAACTACTAGAGCTAGGAAGCTGGGCTCCACCCCACTTGTAACCTATTTACTAATTTTCTGCCTGCCTGGTAGCCGTGCGGACTACGGCGGTAGGCCAACTTCTCGAAGGTCCCGGGTTCGAGTCCCGGCAGGGGCATGCGTGTGGATTTTAATGGTTAAGGGCTTCATCGTGATGAGCCGAAGTCCAAAGTTACTAGACTGGCCCATAATAAAATTAATTTTACCAAAGTTTACTCATTTTCTCTCGTATTACGTCATTTATAACGATGACGTGCTAACTTTGGTGGTCTCTTGCTCCAAAACTACGCACTTTCGACAAAGATGCACAAAACCAATTCTTATCCTATACACAGGATTTTATTACTAAAATATTCCCATGCATTAACAAAGAAGAACGTCTTTTTCATTTCAGTGCCTCCGTTTATGGTTTAGAAGCAGAAAAGCCTAAGAGGTATTCACTTTGTCCTTCTTTTATCGGTATACATGATGGCTGTCTGACTGAAGCTTAATTTCGTTAAAAGCCTTTGCAGATTGAAACGAATGACATGACACAAACGCTGGGCAGTCGAAGCAGATGTTATCTACAAAATGCATCGTTAATTTGTCTCTATTGCGCGGACATTGCAAGCTTTATGAAATTTCCTTTTACGTATGAAATGTATATTTAGAGCATATTCGAAAACAGCTAAAGTCTTTATCCAATTATCTTTAAATCTCTCGTAAATTATTCTGATGTTGGGATACAAGAGAGAGAGGGGGAGGAAAAAAAATGGATTGAGATGTTTTACGTCATTCAATTCGTTCCGTGAGCCCACGTAAGCATCGTGATTACTCTCGTTCGTGGTGTTGAGCTGGATTTAGTTCACCTTTGCAGAGTTATCAGGTTATTTTTAGAAGAGGAAGACAATTTAACAAGAGAAAAAAGGCAGCTGCATATATCTTCCATTTAAAACCTGAAACACAAACATATACATTCTATCAATGAAACTTTGAGCTTTTATGACAATTTTCCATCCCTAGCAACTTTATTCGGGTTTTACGTTATGTAGTTTAAATAAAGTATTACAATTTTTTCATCGATTTATCTGCTAACATTGCCAGAGCCGTTATGAATCACACTGAAATTTTAGGTTTTCACTGAATCAGGGCAACAACAACTGTAAATTTCCAATTTAAAGTAGTTGAAGTTGCACTCTTTCTTTTTAGAAGAAACTTTACCAGTATTATTGTACCTACCCACTAAGTGATAGAAATTCAATTAAAATTGCAGTTGGTTACTACCCACATCGCACCAGACACTCTCGTTATCAGGAAGTAAGAAACATAGAACCAACGCTATAAAGCAGTGCAACACACCGAATACCACACCTCCTTTAATTCTGCACTAACACCTAACAATCCCACATATCATTACAATCCACTTAACCAAAGAGAAAATTCATTCATTTCACGTTAAATCTTCATCATAATCATTTCATTATCTCCTCATCATCATCTTCACCTCACCAACAGCATCACATTAAATTATTATACACACACACACACAGGTTGGCAGAGGGTATATACAGTATATATATAGGTGTGTGTGTGTGTGTATTTCCTAGGTATATATAGGGGAGAGGAAGGGAATGACGAACTAGTTTCACCTCTTCCGTTATGCGAGGAGAAGCCAAACGAGTGCTACCTATTTTGTTATAACGATCTGTATATTTCAACCCATGGTTAGTAGACTTTTATTTAGTAATATCCTGAAGTTACTAAGTTTGATAAGAACTGATATTTAAGTATAACCCACGGCACATTGATAAGATAAAGTGAACTGTATGGGTGGTAACAGCACTATGGGGCACAGTAGATAAGTACACCAAATTTGTTGTTTTTATGTGGCAACACCGCAGGTTAAAGTCCAGGTCAGTGAAAATATGGCAACATGGCAGGTCAAAAGCCCTGATCATGTTATTTCTTATCACTGACATGTGATAAAGATTAGAATATATATAGACTGTGTTGTTGCATATAAGATAAGTAGTGGAAGGACATAGTTTTTGTTGTTTTCGGGCAGGTCCTGTGGGGCCCTCTCCATTTTTGGTAAACTTGGTAACACCGTAGGTAAAAGTCCAGGTCAATGAAAATATGGTAACATGGCAGGTTAAAGTCCAGGTCATTACATGTGATAGTGCGGAGACCATCATGTGATCTTAGTAAAGGATTGAGATGATGTAAGACATGAAAGTATAAGATGATGGACTAAATTTGGGGAATAGTGATATCACGATCGAAAATGGTGTGTGGAAATATTGCTATTAGGTTGCTTGAGATACTATCACGTGACCTTACTGAGATGACGAAGTTTTTGTTGTTTTTAGCTGACAGGTCCATTGAGCCCTTTTCATGTGAGTTATAATTTCATTCGTACTTCACCACAGGTTGGGCATATCAAGCTAGGTTCAGAGAGCATCACGTGATTATAATGAAGGATTGAGATGCTAGTATAAGATTGTGGACTAAATTTTGGAGAATACTGATATCACAATCGAAGATAGTGTCTGGAAATTGCTATTACGTGTGAACACAGGAAAGGTTGGGAAGATGCAGAGGTTGTTTGTATTAGCTCGTTATGAAAATAAAGGAGCAAGTCAAAGTTGTCAACCAAATGGATGAAAATAAAAGTGAAAGACAGAGTTGCGAATCAAACGTATGAACACAAAATAGGAAATCAGAGTTG
>JAGDQP010006642.1:58792-71117 GCA_022664845.1 Lepisma saccharinum | reverse complement strand
AATATGGCTGTGATTAATTATTTATATAACTACCCTTAATAAGCAATTGTGAAAAATTGGGTACAGATAGATCCTTCGATATGCATATGAGGACCCACAGTATATTTAGTAGTTATACCATAAATTATGCTATTACATTTCTCGGCAACCTCTAAGAGAGGTGCGTGACGATCCAGTCAACAGTTACTAGACTGGTCCATATAAAATAAAGTTTCGAAGGGAGGTTAGGGCGGGTAAGTTGAACGGTTTAGAAGCCTGTACCGAACAAACAATCATACATATATATTTAATCTGCCGAAGGGAATTGGGTACTCAAGAAGTCCTCAGAAGGGTTTGCAGGTTTGAGTTGCTTGGTATATACAGAATATTTTGGATAATTTTAAATCCCATTATAAGTTAGCAATGGGATACTTCAAGGCAAAAGTAGGGACTAAGCGGAGCAGTGACAAGCAAGTGAGAAAGTTTGGATTTTGCAAAAGAGACAACAGAGAAGAACGAGGAGAGTGAAGAGAGACTAATAAAGTTTTCAGAAACCAATAAACGATTCATTTCGAACAAGTTTTAAGAAAAAGAAAACTCAGATGAAATGAACATAGGAAGGCTCAAATGGAGCTGGAAACAAAATAGATTATATTCTATCAAATAACAGGGAAAATGGTCAAGACTTGCATCTTCTGAACAGTTTTGAAATCTCGAGTGATCGTTGGGTAGTGAGATGAGCGTGAAATAAACACTAGATTAGAGAAGGTTATCAGAGGAAGTCGTCATTTTATATTGAAAAAAGAAACTAGAGAAAAGCAAACAGATATCCGGTACAAAACTAATCAACACAGTCAGCTCCCGGGAAGAGATAGAATATTAAGATGTCAATTGCAGAAATAATGTACTGACCGGGATAATAAGAGAGAAAACAAAAGAAATAGTAGCATGACAAAGGAGAGTAAAATCTCGGAAGAAACAAAACTTTTGGTGAACAAAAAAGGGAAATAGAAAGGGAGAAAATACAATAACTAGAATCGAATACAAAAATATAAATAAAACCTTAAGGAAGAATGTACGAAAATACAACACAAATATTGTTAGGTAAGAAACTACTGAAAACAGCTTGAAGAAAATCAAACAAAACAGTTCTGAGCTGGGAAAATACAAATACTGGTGGTTGAGGAACCTGTTGGGACGGTAACCAGAAATTAGAAAAATATTTGAAAAAAAAAATTAAAGAGGTTTAAATTACTCCGATGAAGAACTAGGAAGAGAAAAGGGAGAGGAAAATGATGTAGAAGTTCCAGACATAATGAAATAATATACCGTATTACTGTACCAATTCTTCGCAGCTAGATTGAAAGTGAGTGAAGAGGGCGGAAACTACCGAAGGGAAAGTGTTTCTGTGTAATGTGAACATCCCAGTAATGACATTATATTTCCAAGAATCAGACCAGTCGCACACACTTAAATATTTCAGAAAAGTTCCTTGATATATTCGCTAATCTATCTGAGAAATGTCGGGATTTACAGTTATCGCCAAGAATCTTGAAAAAAGCACCAAATAATTTATTTCACGTGATTGAAAATAATTAAATTGCAGTATATCACTCACCTGTTTCGTATCAAATGTTCTTTATTTTAAATAATGTTCAATCTTCTGTGTTAGGTGCTTCAACCTTTGTCAGCAACATATCGAAATTTCTCCTCACTTTAACTTTACTCAGTCAAAGTTGCGCTCTCAACTTGGGGGTTTTGGGGGCTGCGCCCTCTTTATCATAGCCAGACTCTGCGGGTTATTGTTTCCCTTGATATCGATCTGTACTAAACCCACAGGGGGCTGCGCCCCCATAGTGAAGGTTTGCCCCATTTTTTGTAACCTACTCGTCATGGTACACATTCATACGAAATTTCGTTTGTCTAACCTTAGTAGTTTAGAAAATGGGTTTTCGGGCGGCCATTTTGAATTAAAGATGGTGACTTTTTTAATGTTTTATTATATTGTCGTGACTTACTCGTGAAGGTACACCTTCAAATAAAATTTAATTTCTCTAGCTCAAACGGTGTCGAAGATGATTTTTTGGGCGGTCATTTTGAATCCAAGATGACGATTTTCCCAAAATTTTTATTATTTTCCTAAACTAATGATTATGATACACCTTTATGATAAATTTCGTATCTCTAGCTAAATCGTTGTGGCAAATGAATTTATAAATCCGCCATTTTGGATCCAAGATTGCGTCTTAAGATACATTGTTTAATATTTTGTTAACCTACTATCAATATTTTACCATCATAACAAATTTCATTTCAGTAGCCCCAGCGGTTTAGGCTGTGTGTTCTATACAACAATGAGTTTGGCAGCCATTTTGGAACCAAGATGGGGTCTTTGAACACATCTCGTAATATTTTCGTAATCTACTGGAAATATTCTACCTTTTTACCAAATTCTATTTCAATAGCCCCAGCCGTTTAGGCTGTGTATTCTATACAACAATGGGTTTGGCGGCCATTTTAGATCCAAGATGGTGACTTTTTTAAAATGTCGGATTTTTCGCTTTACCTACTTATGGTCCTACACCTTCATACCAAATCGTGGGAGCTGCGCTCCCAACATCAGGGTTTGGGGAGCTTCCAGCCCCTTTATCTTAATCAGACTCTGGCGGTCTGCGCTTAGATATTACAATTATACCACCCACCACGGGGGCTGCGTCCCCATATGTATTTTTTACAATTTTTGTAACCTACTCCTCATGGTACACCTTCATACCAAATTTCGTTTGTCTAGGCTTAATAATTTAGGAAATGGGTTTCCGGGCAGCCATTGGGATTAAAATGGCGACTTTTTAACTTTTTATTATATTGTCGTGTACTCTTGAAGGTACGTCTTCCAATAAAATTTCATTTTTCTAGCCCAAACGGTGTCGAAAATGATTTTTGGACGGTCATTTCGGATCCAATATAGCGACGTTTCTAAAATGTTGTAATATTTTCCTAAAATACTCGTCGTAATGTAAATATATGCCAAATTTCGTATCTCTAGCTCAAACGGTGTCGAAAATGCATTTTTAGATCCGCGATTTTGGATTCATGATGGCGTCCTTGGATACATCATATAATATTTTCTTAACCTAGTAGCGATAATGTACCTTTATGCCAAACTTCATCTCTGTAGCTTCAACGGTTTAGGGTCTCTTTTCTATACAACAATAGGTTTGGCAGCCATTTTGGATTCAAGATGGTGACTTTTTCAACATTTTGTAATATTTTTCTAAACTATTCGTCATAATACACCTTCATACCAAGTTTCGTGCTTCTGACTGAAACGACGTGGAAAATGCATTTTAACGTACGCCATTTTGGATCCAAGATGGTGTCTTTGGGTAAATTTGTAATATTATGTTAACCTACTATTGATAATGTACCTCTATACGAAATTTCATTTTAATATCCCCTGTAGTTTAGGTTGTGTATTCTATACAACAATGAGTTAAGCAGACATTTTGGATCCAAGATGGCGTCTTTCAACACACCTCGTAATATTTTCGTAACCTACTGGTGATATTCTACCTTTGCACCCAATTGCATTTCAATAACCCCAGGTGTTTAGTGTGTATATTCTAAACAATGGTTTTGGCGGCCATTTTGTATCCAAGATGGCGGCGTTTTTAACATTTGATTATTGTCATGACACATGTGAAGAGACAGCTTCAAATAAAATTTCATTTCTCTAGCTCAAACGGTGTCGAAAATGATTTTTTGGGCGGCCATTTTGAATCCAAGATGGCGACTTGTCAAAACATTTTATTATTTTCCTAAACTACTACTTATGATAAAGCTTTATGTTAAATTTCGTACTTCTACCTCAAAGGTTGTGGAAAATGAAATTTTAAGTCTGCCGTTTTGGATACAAGATGGCGTCTTTGGGTAAATTGTGTAATATTATATTAACCTACTATTGATAATGTACCTCTATACCAAATTTCAATTCAATAGCCCCAGTAGTTTAAGCTCTCTATTCTATACAACAATGGGTTTGGCGGCCATTTTGGATCCAAGATGTCGACTTTTACAAAATTTGAGAATATTTTCGTTACCTACTAGCAATAATGTACCACCATTCCAAATTTCAATTCAATACCCCAGCCGTTTAGGCTCTATTGTATACAACAATGGGTTTAGCGGCCATTTTGGATCCAAGATGGCGACTTTTCCAAAATGTCGGATTTTTTCCTTTACCTACTCATGATCCTACACCTTCATACCAAATTTGGTGTTTGTAGCTTCAGTAGTTTGGCCTGTGAATTTATATGGATGAGAGTGTAGTATGTGGATTGATGGATTGGACGAAAAATCCTTTGGACTAAATGTCGACTGGACGAAATGTCCTGTGGACGAAAAATCCGTTGGACCAAATGTCTTGTGGACGAAAAATCCGTTGGACCAAAAGTCGATTGGACGAAATGTCTTGTGGACGAAAAATCCGTTGGACGAAAAATCCGTTGGACGAAATGTCTTGTGGACGAAAAATCCGTTGGACGAAATTTCTTGTGGACGAAAAATTTGTTGGACGAAAATTCTGTTGGACGAAATGTCTTGTGGACGAAAAATCTGTTGGACGAAATGTCTTGTGGACGATATGTCAATGGACGAAATGTCTATGGACTAAATATCCCTGGACTAAATGTCTTTGGACGAAACGTCACCCTGCCGATCAAAGAATGCAACCGATGGGATTGCACACGAGGGATCGTACGAGAAATTGGATCGTCTAAAGTGGCCTTTAGGGCAGATTTACATGATAGCTTGCGTTGCTTGCGATTCGGGTGAGTAGCCTATTGAAACACGTGTTTTACAGCATGTTTTCTTGTAAGGAAACATGTGTTTCAGTTGGCTACTCACCCAAATCGCAAGCAACATAAGATTGAATGAAAATCAGAAGTTGTTACAGAACTTCTGCTCGACGATTTATCTTCATACATAAATTACCTTGTATGTGCTTAGTCATAGCTGCCGATTTATTCCATAAATGTTACTTGAATGTAAACTAAAATATGACGTCCCCTAAGTACTTTTTTTTCGTGACTGTACGAAGGGGTGCTGAAGCCCCTAAAACCTACTTTACCTCAATTCCTACTCCCAGTTTTATCAGTACTCTTTCTTTTATACATATACCACAAACTTAATTCATTCCCCGAATTTTTCAAATGAAATATTGTAGTTCCCTCTGTTTTTTCTTTGTTTCTTTTTTAATCCTGGTAACATCGTAGACTGTACGATTTCTAAGGTACAGAAAAGAAACTGTTAAAAAAATGTTTGAAATCTTAAACAAACTTCAGTAGCAGACAAATGTTGAAAATACGTAGTTTAAACGCTACTCCCGAAACGTTGTTAATGTACCGGATGTTCGCCTGTGCAATGGTTTATCCTACGTTGAATAATGATTGAGAAGAAACGATGAAGAAACGGGTTTAGTTCGCCAAAACAAAACATGAATGCTGTATATTGGTATACACATATTTAGTTTCATTTTATCCGTTCCTTTCATCATGATGTACTGTGTAATTTTCCAACAATAAACAATCTAGCGCGGCTGTAGGGTTCGAACACAAGAACGTTCTGTACTTCTCGTTATTAGATCATGGTCATCTTATCCCCTCATCTATGGATCCACGTTGAAAGTACGTCGCATTAACGCAGTATCAACGAAAGAAAGTCTATCTTCGTTGAAATATGGTTTAAAAGTCAATCGTTTTTCAACGTGCACATGAGAACATAAAATTTAGTTTGTGTAATTGAATTAGTTTTTAATTATATTTTTTTGACATAACATTAGTAAGAAACACATTAAACAAAATTTATATCATAGTTGAAAATAACGTATTGAATACACGTTGTATTAACGCATTATCAACGCAATGACGTCTTTTTTGAAATATGGTTTAAAACTAGACGTAACTATTTTCAACCGATAACGGTTAATCAACGAAATGAACCTAAAATCAACGTTGAAAACACGTATGTGTGCTACTGGGGAAATATACTAAGGGGAGGAAAGAAACTTTGAATAGGTCGCTCATTTGATTAATATCTATAATGTCAAAACGTAAGCAACCACAGAAGATATCTTGTCGATGAAATATCCGTAAATCATCTAAAAAAATCTTAAACTGCAAATACAAAGATAAATGAGACCTGACAAGGTTGGGACTTAAACTCATTCTTGACAACAGAAAATAGACTACGGTTTTGGAAAGCTACTTGTATAACAAGTTAAATGAAACGGACTGAGCCAAAGTTAAATAAAAATAAATAAATTCAAAGAAAATGATTAGTTATTCTAAAATTCCTGGCTTATTAATGCACTATTTATTTATTAAGTTTCAGATACAGCTGGAGTTGCCATTTTACAAAGAAACTAAATAACAGTACAACAAACTAAATAATATTACTACAAACTAATTAACATTATTATAAACCAAATAACATGAAATTAAATTTTAAAACGATACAACACAGTAAGTAATATCAATAACATAAGGAGTGCAATACACAAGAGGAACAACTCAAATATTGGTATTTAGCGTTCGACGGAAAGTGTTTTCAGATCCAATAATATCAACATTTGAATCGAGTTTATTGTACACAATTACTAGTCTATGGAATAAGGAGTCCCACATGTTCAAGACAGGATGTAGCGCTCCCCCGACCTGTGAGTGCTTAAAGGCAGAGAAAGTGGTCAAACATGTGCTAATTTCCTGCCCTAAATATCGAGCTAACAGGAAATTCCTACTAAAAGCTCTTTACAGGTTACCAATTCCTAATCCAATATCATTAGAGCATATTTTATATGAACCACCACGACAAGTAGCAAATTTAATTAACCATTTTTTTCAAAAGATTGGGAAACTGTTATAACTTTATGTTCTTTTTAAGCTTGTTCATTTCATTTTTTTTTCGTTTAATTAATGAGAGGTAAAATATTTTTAAAAAAATGTGTATTACTTATTATTCTACAGTGTTAACTATATTAAAAAGGAAAAAAATATATTGAGAGAAAAAAAAACAGGAAAAAATAAGAGAAAAAGCTTATATATAAATACAAAAAAAGCAAAACGTGTATATATATATATATATATATATATATATATGATGAATGAGAAAAAAATAATTAAGAATATATATATATATAAACAGATTCAAAACGGTACTGTAATTGTTAAGTGTATATATACATCATTTTAGAGTAATGTGGAAAAACTTTTGAAGAACTGGTCACCTCAATTTTTTTATAAAAATTGTAAGCAACAATGAGGAACAAACCTGAAGAAGTCATGGAATTTGACGTCATATACCTTTATAATTTTTGCCTTACCAACATATTTCCTTCTGGTCAACCAAGCTTCATCACATGCTATGTTAATATGTTTTAAATTCCGCAATGTAACTTTGTCAAAAAGTAAAATGATAGGCAGTACAGAATTAATATCTTTATGATAACTTAATATGACTATTTACAACAATAAATGCATATATAACGTGCCCATTACAGGGTGGTTCATGATCTACAACTAAGGAAGAAGGAAGGAAGGGAGGAATAAGGAGCGCTGCAGTATACTTAACCTGGGTGTGGCACAATGAAGCAGGTTATTATGTTTTGTTATTCGCAAGGGAATACGGAAGTAAAATTTAGATATCAACTCTCCAGTTCTAATATTTCCGTTAAGTATCGTATATAAGTACATCATATCTGCTAGCTTGCGACGAAAAGAGGGAACGTGGAGGCCAAGGATGGATTATAACTCGGGTTTGCTTAAGCTACGTACTGATGGTATTCTTCTTTTGACTATAGCAAGAAAAAAGTCCAGAACTGAATCAATATGAGATAGATTAGAAATACTAGCCGTGTTCCAAATTGGGGAGCAATATTCATTTTTAGGAGAGATGAAAGTTTTGTAGAACATACTCAATGAATGAAGGTCTTTAATTTCTGTAAATCTATAGAGAAGACCAAGTAAGCGCATAGAACTGTCAGTTATAGAGGTCACATGATCAGCAAACATGTTTTTCATCAAATACTACTCCAAGCTACTTTTGAGAAGAAATTTTAGCGATAGGATTGTCTTCTATGAAATAGGGAGATGGGGTTTGAATTTAATTCTTCTTTAAAGAAATAGTAAGAAAAGAAAATTTTGAGGTATTTATTTTCAAGTTCCACGTATTTCACCAGTTCAAGAGATCAAAGATGAAATATTGGAGATCTGCAAGATCCTGTAATGATCTGATTTCTTGAATAATTTACAGTCGTCAGCAAAAATAAGAATTTTGGTTTTATATGACGAGAGATAAGATTGGAGATTTTCTATATCTGCTGGGTAAAATTTTTAAAATACAAAAGTGTAAGGACATTTAGGTATCCCGTTAAAGTCATGACGGGACGTGAGACAGTTTACGAAAAGGAGGGATAATACCAACATAATCCGGGAGAATGGCAACCTTAATTGGTATCCAAATTTGTAAAAATTACAGGAGAAATGTAGTGATGGGAAATTATTTGAAATCGCCAAAACATAAGTAACGAAAGTGGGATCTTAATTATTAAGAATGCAAGTTCTTTCCCTTACTTCAGCTCTATGTGAATAGGCACGAACTCAGTTGGTAGAGCGTTTGGTTCCCACCCGAGAGGTGTTTGCTACAGATAACTGCAACCGCCTTTTCAGGTTTTTTTTAGCCACGCCAGGCAAACGCTGAGATAGTAGCTTCAACTTAGGCTCTAGCCGACTCCTTCAAGCATCCTTTTACCCCACCCTACTCCAGCTAAGCCTGATACCTAAACGCCATATAGGAGACTGGGGCAATATTATGCAGCTGGTAACGGCATGCTGTCCTGCATGAGCGGACTGAGACATTGTGGACATTCTTTACCTATAGGAGCACGTAGTGGAGAACGAAGCAATTATGCTGCAGTGGAGATTGGAACTTACATCGTTTTATGTACGCAAAAAGAGTATTGATAGTATTGATATTGGTATTGATAGTATTTGTTATAAAATAAGTGGACATTTTTTTTTTCAAGTATACGAAACACAATGTAACTGATCACTCATTTTGTGGGCTTCCTTACTTTCTTGTTGCTATGTTTGTTTGTGTAACAATCGGTGCAGAATATAATAACGATGACAAAGACATTTTCACAATGGCTGAAAATGGTGTAAAGGCACGCAGCATATCATCTTAACTCCGACCCGGGGATATTTTAGTGGAGAGAAATCCCCCATACCCCAGGGTTTTGCCCCATGATTCAGATTGTAATTAATTAATTTCAGACGTTTTGTTTGTTTATTTATCATTATATGACGTAATTATTTCCATAACAGGTTCTTGTTTTCTGTGTACACAAAATATCTGAAGGCTCAATTGTGTTTTCAATCATCGCAAGCTGTAATATAATATTGTTATTATTAAGGAATGCATATTTGTTAATGTTTTCGTATATGGAAATATAAGAAGCTTCGCTCTGTGCAATTATTCCACCAGGTTTTAATGATACGCAACGCAATGTTTCACTTCCTCTATTACACATAATTTATTACTTGTTGATTGTGTACCACTTCTTCTCAATAATAAAGCGCAATTATCTGTCTTAACTGACTTGTTTGAGTTTTCTTGAACAATAACCCACCACTTGTGCGAAATCAAATTTAAGTGCCTGCAATGTTTCCATTTTCCGCTAAATAAATTCACACACACCGTTTATTAGAATTCAATGGACCATTTATAAGCACATATGGTATAGAACTTGTTTTAGTATCATGTAAAATAAATAAATACAAGTGATCAAAATACAATCAATATACAAATGACTACAACACAAAATATTATTACTAGAATTACTACTTATCTCAATTACTTTTTTGACACAGCTACACGCTATTTCTCATAGCACTTCGTACTGTACTGTAGTATAAGTGTAAATCTTGGTCAAAATTATGTACAATCTCCTAGTTCTAATAGTGTATCAAAGTATTCCTCTGCTCTGTAAAAACAGTGTGTTTTTTTAAAAAAGCTTACGTGACAAGAACTTAAATTTCTAATATTTAGTACTAGATTTTAAATTCACAGGCATCTTAATGTATAACTTTTTCTCAGGGTGAAAAAGATACTTAGAGTATGTTGTTGTTCTGTGGCACTGAATGGACAATGTGGAGCCTTCTGCTACTTCTTTTGGTTCGCTGATGGTTTTATCATTGATTTTTAATCGTATGTTTTCACGAGAAAGCTGATTTTTGCCCGTTTCCACACATAGCAGAGTACATCCCTGGGACGTCCCGTTTAGATCTCATTAAAGTCAGATTTCTCAAGCTCCCATAGCAATGTCCTAAGGACGTCCGTGGGATAACTCTGTGGGCAATACGAACAGTTCATCGCTTATGGAGATCCCCTGGATGTCCCCCGGAAAGCCGTGTGGGATTACCTATTTTTCTATAAATTAAATCTACCTTATTATTATTAGTATTTAATTAATCAATTATAACTATACGAAGGATATGATGAAGCAAATAATCAAAGTTCGAATGAAAAGTGCTTGGTTGACTTTGCGAAAGTATACTGTGTGTGTATGTGTTAAGACGCGCTGTTCATCACTGTTTTGTTTTAAAAGCGCCAATTATAGGCAGGTGGCGCAACTGTCATTCAGGATTTGTTTTGAAAGTTGTGTTGTTCTTTGCACTGCTAAAATTCAAGATATTCGTACAAAAGAAAAGATTTGATAGCTTCGATCTAATATAATTTAGTTACTATGCATAGTTTAAAGGTAAGCATATGTCAGTTCATATTAAGTGCATGCAAATGTTTTAAGATAGCTAGGATATGGTGTATTTATTTATTTCACGTAAATGAGCTCGCCAAGCTGAAACTGCCATTACCTTATGCCTTGAAGAACAGCTTACCTCACATTAAATGAGGGGAAAGTAACATCAAGTAAAAGCGAAAAAATTTTGTTGTTGTAGCATATACGGAAAGGTCAAGACACCTGCCGCGCCCAGCATTCTTTGACGGTGGGCGTATGTACACGTTTACTGAATTGCGTATTATAAAAAAAAATAATCTGAATTTGCTTTCAGTTTAAGGCGGTTAGGTATCTTTGGCTCAGGCCGAATGGATGATGATATATCGATATTTCAGTACATTATAGAAACTTAAGAGAAGATGATCAGAAAGGAAAATTTAATACTTGAAATCATTTAACATGCACCTCCAAAGCAAGAATGTAGATAACTGGTCCACCCTAAGCTAATGCACGAATACCGTTTCGTTTATGACTGCAGATGAGCAAGAAGCTTGTAAAAGCCAGTGTGTATGTATAGCCGGTGATAATTTTTCTAAGTTCGAAATATGCCACAATATGATTATTACGAAGCACCATACAATTCGCATTCGGAAGGTCGTGGGTTCGCGACCACCGGCCGCCTATCCTAGTGCATGATGATGTTTTCCAGGGGTTTCCCCCTCAGTTATACCAGACAAACGCCGGGATGGTACCTACAAAGAGGGTCTGGCTGACTACCTTGCAACACCTTCCGGGCTGAGCCTTAGATTCCTAAAGGCCATAAATAAATGTAAGAAAAACACTATGCACATTTCATAGCTGGCTCGCATGTTTTGTTTGTCACGTTATACAAGTAGTAAATTTGTTTGCTGCTCCATCACGAAAAACAACGTAGACCTAATTATTCTAACCTAACCTACAATCAGTAATGAATACCTACCCTTCCCTGTGCGAATTTTCGGGGTGCAGATAGTACAACTGGATTTCAGAATTGTGAAACTCACGTCATTTGTTCGTTCGTGAACCAAAACATTACTCTGTAAATTAATCCACTACGCACACAAATGAATGTTAAGCGTGTTTTTCTATTTTCCACACTCTACTATTACATGCATTACATGACCGCTGTATTTTCGTTACCTTTGTCTACGATTTATGGGAAACTATATTTATTTAGCCACGAATATTAACTATTTATTTTACCTTTCCATGCACCCACTACAGCCGGTCAGGTAGTCTGTGACAGGATAGAGAAATCAGGTTAATTTTTTTAATTATTACCAACTCTTGCTACTACCACAGGCTGTTATAAGTTGCTATTCCATTTACGCAGCAATCAAATTCCACAACCGTGATATCTGCGTTCACTTTGTCTCTGATTTATGGAACATTATTTTGTCCCGAATGTTATTTACGCACACATTACAGGTTAGTTTATAACTTAGAAAAGTCCGGTTACATATATACATACATACACACACACACACACATATATATATATATATATATATATAT
>JAGDQP010006642.1:47035-58692 GCA_022664845.1 Lepisma saccharinum | reverse complement strand
TATATATAGATAGATAGATAGATAGATAGATAGATAGATTGTCTTGTTAGGATGGGTTGAATTATGTTATGCCTAGTTTCCAAATTATTTGAGCATAATTTACCAATGAAATTGTGATTATTGGGTTGCCAACTTCTCTTTCTTGGTGAAGGTTAATGTAAAGCAACGATCTCCAACATGAGATGGCAGCACTATCTCAGTATATGTCTAATGCATTTTTATCGTTTCATGAAATTTCAATGTTGCTACTACAAATTCAAGTCTAGAGAGTTCTAGCTTTTAGGGAAGAAAGTTCATAAGCAATTCAAGAAATCGATCATTGCCTATTTTTAATTTTCTTTTTTGTTCATTGTTGAGAGAGCTTTATTGTTATAGTTTTAGATATTCACAACAACAATCAAGCGATTTCAACAATGAAGAAAAACGAAAATTAAAAATTGGCAATGATGGAACTTTCTTCCCTGAAAGTTTGAACTTTCTAGGCTTCCATTGGGTAGTAGCAGCATTGACATTTCGTGTAACGATAACAATACGTTAGACATATACGGAGATAATGCTGCCACCAACTATTGGAAATCTTTGCTTTACATTAACCTAATTGGTTTTGAACAATTCCGGTTCACTGCTACAACTACCAGTGATTCTACTCTGTGACATTACTTGTAACAGATTCAGTTCACCGCTACTTGGAGAAGTGAATCGGAACTGTGAACCGTATACCAATTTATCTGTATTTGTTCCACGATTTCTGATTGTTTGACGCCAATGCGAATTTGAAATCGGTGTGAGGATGAAAACGTACACTAGTTCTATAAACATCGTTGGTTGAAACCAGTACGTGAAAAAAAAATGCGGTAGGTATTCTGAACTAATGGCAGTAAGGGGAATAACCGTCTTTCAATTTTATGATGTGCCGTACTTAAAGGTTAATTTGTTGTCAACGCTACATTTGAATTGAATTTATTTATGGCCTTTTGGCACCTTTGGTTCATGCCGGGATTGGGTAGTTCTAGGATGAGGGAGGTATCGGCCAGGGCCTTTCTAAAGGTACTATCCCGGCATTTGCCTGGTGAAACTGTGTACGATATGTTGTGAAATCATGTGGGAAGGAGTGAGTCACGTCACCAAGCATGGATTGTTGCACTTGCTTTAGTCATGTGCTATACAGACTGGAAGTGGGTGTTGGCGCAGAATAAGTCGTCTCAAACTGATTTCTTCGAAGATCCTATAACTTTCTAATAGTAGGAACCTTCCTTGGCTTCTGCTTTTCTATCAGCGGCTCCGCAATCGCTTTCAAGAGCGCCTTGGAGCTGGAGTTGGTGTGGGGCCTCTCATGCTGCCGGACCTGCTCTGCTTTTAATAAAATAAACTGGCAGTGCGGCTGGCGGGGTGTGAGGATCTCACGGAACCAAACAACGAGAAAACTGACTGCATGGGGAAGCACCAAGAATCAATCTACATATCCACATCGAGGAATTTACCATACCGAAGAACACAAGTTAATATTTCCATTGTTTTTTATTTTGAATTTTATATGTGGCTCAGGTTGGGAGAGGATACAAGGAAGGAGTCGGCCAGGGCCTAAGCTCAAGGTACCATCTCGGCATTTTCCTAGTGTGACTTTCTTTCTCTTTGACACTGTGTAGGCTGATCCTGTAACTTGAACATTGGTTCCACACGAGTCCGAAAGCTAAAAAAAAAAAAAAAGTTGTGATATTACAAAGATTGTGACCATAGATGAATTATAAGGTAAGTGTTTGGACTATAATATGACCCGTAAAGTGATATAATTTTATTGTCTCACTTAATCCACGTCTTCAGCCTAATTCGCTGTTTTAGGTCAACGGCTAATGTTGGCTCAATCCAGAGAGAGGAATATGCCTGAGACCCTTGAAGGTGCCATTACGTCACTAAGCTAGTAAAACTGGAAAACGGATAATCTCAGTCTCTTGGATCCTGACTGTGCTTTCCCATGGTTTTCCCGCAGTTATGCGAGGCAAAAGCCATGATGGTATCTTCAAAACTAGGTCCTGGTCGACATCCTTCCATATCCTATCGTATACCCCATCCCAGCCTTGGACAAAGGTGTTTAAAAGCCACAAATCAATTCGATTCACAGTCAGTTGGGGTTTCACAGTGGTTCCCGGCCATAAAATGATGTCCAAGGGAGATATATCAGGGAAATTTTACAAAATTTCAGAATAGTCATGGAGTTTTATGCAGAAATATAAAATTGTAAACAGTGTTTCAAAAGTTACTAAATAATGTGTATGTGTGTGTCTAATGTGGTTATGTGATCTTGCGCACTTATTTTTCAAGATGCTTCGTCATTTTTGGATTAGTTGGTAAACACTCAGACACACTATACTTATTAACTCTCAGTATTACAGTTATATTCATTACTATATTAATATAGTTGTATGAAAATAATAATGTTCAGGTTTGTTGGTCAGGGAAATATTAACAAAATCAGGGAATTTCAGAAATGTTTATCGTTAGCCAATCTGTATTAAGTAGATGTAATTATAAACATTAGTTTCATTTATCGTTGAAACCTTTCAATCATAGTGATTCTCAATTCGCTACTAGTGAGGTGATACTATTATTAGCATTTATACATTAAATATTATATAATTTTCTTTCTTAAAATTGCATGAAATAAGTTACTGTTAAAATAATATAATAACAACAACAGTATACAATAACTGCACGTGGCTCTATATAGGTGATATCGTTAATACCATGTCAGCAAAAGCTTTTTATTTTCTCCGTGTCCTTTTTTTTGCACCCGGGTTGCCCAGGCTTTCCACTTAAAATTTCCAAGCTGGAAAGTCAGAATTTCTAGAGCGAAAATTTTAAGAGTTAAGCCTGGACTACCCTGGTGGGAAAAAGGACACGGAGGAAAAAAAATGCTATTGCTGGCATCTGGTATTAACGGCAGAACCTATAGAGCCACGTTAATTGTATTGAGTGGTACAAATAACCTTCAATCTAATATATTTTACATGCAATAAATTATCCCATTATAGTCCCATCTTTGTCCTAAAAGGACCCCGAAAGTACGTCCCAGGGATGATCCCGGGGCGGACATTTGGAAGTCCCATGAACGTCCTATGGATGTAAACGGGACCTAAACAGTACGTGCCACGGACATTCCGATATCCTGCCAGGAGATCCGTCGGATATCCCTGGGACGTCATTTTGCTATGTGGGTTGTTGACAATATCCCACATAGTTTTGTACGATTTTCATAATTTAATATTGATGTGTTCAGATACACCCATTTGGCTTCGACTATGACCTTGCTGTAGATTTTTATATCTTTTGTAATATTCCATGTAATATATGGTGTAGTAAAAAGTAATCCATTATTTTGCCAATAGATGGCTTCAGTGATCTGTATCTCGCGTTGTATAAGTCCGATCGGGTTCAACGAGATGGCGTTCAAACGATGAGATTGCGTACTACAAACACTGTTCAAATAGTTGTGATGAGTTGACTCAGTGTTGTGTGAGCGCGCGTCAAAATGGACACTAGCAAAGAGAAAATACGCTATATTTTACAGTTTTTCTTCGATAAAGGCGAAAACGCAAGCCAGGCGGCTGCAAATGTGAATAGTGTTTATGGTCCTGATACTGTAACAGTCAATCACGCGCAATTTTGGTTTCGTCGGTTCCGTGCCGGTAATTATGACGTCAAAGATGTACCACGCACTGGAAGGCCAAGTGTCGAAAATGTCGATAAAATCATGGACATTGTCGCGTCCGACCTTCATGTAAGCACTGTTTCGATTGCCCAAGAGCTAAACATTGCACAAAAAACCGTGTGGAACCATTTGCATAAGGCTGGATACAAAAAGAAGCTTGATGTATGGGTGCCACACGAGTTAACGCAAAAAAACCTCATGGACCGAATTTCCATCTGCGAATCGCTGCTGAATCGCAACAAAAGCGACCCATTTCTGAAGCGGTTGGTGACTGGTGATGAAAAGTGGATCACTTACGACAACGTCACGCGAAAACGGTCGTGGTCGAAGCGCGGTGCGCCGGCGCAAACGGTGCCCAAGCCAGGATTGACGGCCAGGAAGGTTTTGCTGTGTGTTTGGTGGCATTGGCAGGGAATTATCTACTATGAGCTGCTCCCCTACGGCCAAACCCTTAACTCGGAACTATACTGTCAACAATTGGACCGTCTGAAGGCAGCAATCGCCCAGAAGCGGCCAGCTTTGGCCAATAGGAGAGGCATTGTGTTCCACCAGGACAACGCCAGGCCACACACATCGATAGTGACTCGCCAGAAGCTCCGGGAGCTTGTTTGGAAGGTTCTTATGCATCCACCTTATAGTCCGGACCTGGCACTGAGTGATTACCATCTGTTCCTGTCCATGGCGAACACGTTTGCTGGTGAAAAATTCGCTTCAAGAGAGGCTTGTGAACATCGACTGTCTCAATTTTTTGCCAATAGGGACAAGGGCTTCTATGAGAGAGGCATCATGATATTACCTTCCAAATGGCAACACGTTATCGAACAAAACGGCGCATATGTGACCTAAATCGGATCATTCTAACTATGGTAAGTCAAGCCTTCAATGTCATGCAAAAATAATGGATTACTTTTTACTACACCAGATATATATATCGATTGTAGTTCTGCTGTGTAGATGCAATACTTCTTTGTTCTTCCTGGACACGATGACCCCTTTCGTAATTCATGGCTTTTTATGGGATTCCAACGCTTCTTTGTAATTTTAGGAAAGCAAGTGTCGTGTGACATTCTAATTTGTTGTTTATTTTTTTCAATTAATTTGGTTCAATTTCAAGAAAGTATTGGTCTTGTTCGAGTAAACTGGTAAATGGTTATTTCTAGTTAAAGTAACTTATTTCGGATCTACTGGACATGTTGGTGTACTATTGTTATGTCTTCTGTTTGGTTTTATAGTATTGTTTTGCCTCATAGCTGTTATGCAATTGACTTTTTCAGAGTTTGTGGCATTGTATTTTTTTTTTTTTTTTACCCTAGAAAATCACTTGACAAAATTTGCGCGGTTTCTGCTGTCTTGTATTCTAACGTGCTCTATGGCTTGATGTTCGCGTGTGTGACTTGCGGTTTCTTGTCCTAGATTACATATTTTACCTGGTGTAGTGTAATACATTAATTAGGAACCCCATTATCCTGTTCTGGTACAGTATTCTGTCTACATTTTTCGTTGCCTTGTACTTTTTCGTTAGAACCAGTAATGCTATTAATATGTACACTAGGTTCGTTTACTTCGATTATAGCTTCTATTAAGGTTTCACCATTTTTATATTTATTTACCTTTAAAGCATTACTGCTCGGATACAAAATTGCGACTATTTTCCGACCGATCTCAATTATTGTGAATACATATTGCGAATATAATATGCTCGGTGTCAGGACGAATAGTAACCCAGATAGTACGCCAGCTTGCCACAAGGTTGTCAGTAACTTGATTTCAACTGTTAAACTTGATATTGTGTTGAACGTAATAAACAAGCATCAAACAAACTTGTTGGAACAACATACGTGACTTGGTTGTTGTAATTAACCTAATGCAAGTCTGTTGGAACAGATATACGAGGAAGCTTGAAATTTATTTGAATTTTGTTTCGTTCCACCGCTGCTATGGTTTGATTCGCTGAAGTACCATCACGTGCCACGACTGTTTAGCCGTAAGCTATTCTTCGCCAACTCCCGCTCTTTTACTACAGGCATCACTTGTGATCTGATGAACTAACTCGTAGAACACACAGACTGACACCATGGAAATTGTACCTTTCCATATATTTTAGTAGTCGTCCAGTATCAAAATTAACTCGGCATTTTCAACTTCTGTGGAATGCGGAAAGGAAAAACCTACATAATTATAATGGTAACGATACAGGGACTTGCCTGAATTGAAGGTTGTTTGGGTAGACTCGTGCCCGAGGAGGTTAAAGGACGTGTTTTTCGTACTTTTCATGCCCATGTGCATGGGTTCGAATCCCCGGTCTACCACAATTTTTATTTTATTTTTCCAGCTACGTCGTAAGGTTCAATTTTCGTTCTCTACCAATTGCAAATGGTGTCTACTTTCAAAATAACACAAATTATGGTGGTATTAATTAACAATTACAATAACACAAATCATGTATAGAATATCTTCACTGTATGACAAGACACACAAGCATTTCTTGCCCGGAAAAAAGGTTTTCGCTATCTTATGCAAACTACGCATTTTCCTGATATTTCATCTCGTGGTTTTATCGTTTGCAATACTGCAGTGTGTGTGCTTTACGTGTGTTGTTTATCATAACCAGGGGATGCAAAATATCTTATAACACGACGTACTACCATTTGAAAATTGTAAAGGTTACTCAAGGTTAGAAACACTGACAACTCGGTGAAATCATATTTCCACGCTTGATATATCCACTATCTTGTTATACAATCTTCTTAAGCACATCATTTTGTTATTAACTTTAATTTTTGAGTTTGAAAAATTTTTGTTATCTAATTGGCAAATCTGTTCATCGTGTTTAATTGAAATGTAACGTATCAATCAAATCCACTGAACTCCTGAGTTGATCATCTGTACGGCCAGAGGTGTATTTCGGCTTAATTTCTTGGCCTGGCCTACTGCTTAGAAGGGGTACATTATTGGGACAGTCTAACGGGTCATTACAGGATTTTGTTTTGTTCACCCACTCCTGTTTGTACCAAGTTAATTGATTATACTAATTCAATATTTCTGTTCAATAAAAGATTTCCAATTTTGGAATCGCCCAGCTATCAATATTTCATTCAATGCCATGGGCCATTGCGTGGGCCTTTTAGTCGTGGGCCATTGCTCCGTCTTGTTGAAACTACAAACTCGCAGTTTGAACACCTATAAAACGCAGACTACGGAATCAGAAAGGTTTCCAACATCTGAATATATCGAGCGGAGAGGTAAAGAGTACTAATTTCCGCTCATCATTTTCGAAAAAAAAAAAAAAAAAAAAAAAATCTCACTGCTAAGCAGTGCATACCACAAAGTTACCCGTTCCCAAAGACGTTCACGAAACCCCCGGGAATTTCCCTCTGACTCGTACGATATGTTCCATATTGCGTGCTGAGAATTCTTGAACAACAATCATCTTGTAAAGGTTGAGTTAAGATCCTTGTGAAAGATAATACGATAGCGATTTTCACAGCTGACATCTTGTCAGAAGTCCGTACTGACCTGATGGCTTCCATTTTAGTTCCGATGAAGGAAAATGCTTCGAAAATAGCTAAAAGTCAGGGAAAATCATACCAAATGATGGAAAAATCAGGAAAGATCTTACTGTCCCATTTCGATAATGCGAAACATAGACCATTTATTTTATTTCCATAAGGATCAATACATCCTTTAAAACTAAACTTCGAACAACAGACAGCAGCCTCCAATCATTTTTACGTGATATGCATTATATCTTCAATGATGCCTCTGTCACACTACACTAGTATGACGAGAAATACTGTAAATTTTCCCACTTAAGTATTGTTGAAAATGTGAACGCTATTGATAGAACACTATTAATTTTGGAAAACATAAAAGCGCTCATAAAAAATAAACAAAACCTGACAATACTACACCATTCTCATCAGTTATGCATACATTGTTGAAGTGTACGCTTTTATTTTCTCAAGTCTTTGGAATATGAGCCATTTCTATGAATAAACCAAACATCAGCTTCTCTTTTTCCGTATTCGCTTGAACATAATCCTCTGAGACGTAACAGCGCTCTGCACAAATCAACGAAAATAAAGGAATGTGGTGGGCAACTATGAAGACTGCACATATTTTCCCAATACCAGACGGGCTATTTCCAGCTGTTTCACTGTTAATAAATTGTTTTAGTTACCCGGAAAAACCTGGCGCTAAAAATGGGAACTTTTGGTGGCGAACTAATTTCCTCCTTCGTCACGGAAAAATATATTATTGGAGGTATTCGGTAAATCTGAATTTGATAACGGACTGGTGTACAAGTGCAAGTGTCAGGTGGATGGAAAATTCCCGGAACAGGGGAAAAACTGGGTCACATGAAGTGTAAAAGGAAAAAAGGACGAAAAATCGGGAAATTTTGTTGAATCATTTTGGCATTTTTTTGTTTTAATTTTCAAAAAATTTGAGAGTAAACTTAGCAGGCGGGAATTTTTTTCAGTGTTTTGAGGGAAATATTGTGACAGGAACCTGACAACACTGAGTACAAGGAACTCTTTGATAATGTATTTTAAGGCAGTGACTACTGCTTTATTTAGTATGAAGATTTTTAATTCATGCACATCATTCTGCAAAACTTATCTTTCAGTGCAGACATGTCAAACTAAAAATCTCAAGTGGGCCAGTCAGTACTGTAACATACAAGAAAAAAATATTACAATTACAATTAATGCTCTATATTAAAAAGAAGAATACCATAAAACGCAACTGATATTGTCTTAAAACTTACTCATTGTTTCTTGACTGATAACTGGCACCTTTTTTTTAATAACAACTTTTAAATTCAGGAGACATCCCATTTAAAGCAACAATGTTAAGAGGAATGTCCGTTAATCTGGACCTCACTGGCGGCTTGTTTCCCTTCATAAGTGAGAATAGTTTTTCACACTGCTAAATGATACCGAATATAAAAGGTTTTTCACATGCAAATAGCTGAAAACAGGCGGGTTTCTGGGAATCGCGCGGGCAAGTACTTGTAGAATTCAGGAATATCCATTTTATTGTACTTTTGTTTTTAAAGTTAAATTGCACTGAATTTCAATTACTTCCATTAGCAAATTTGTTGACACTTTTATCTATGTAGGTCTTATAAAGATGAGCTGAAAACAGGGGACATTGTCTTCTGAAAATCTGACAACGTGCAATCTTTTATCGAATTCACAATTCAGTCTTCAAAACTTTTTTTTTTTTTTCGGTGTACTTTTTGTACAAAACATGTTCCTTTCAACTTGTTTAGTATTTAGCGTCCTCGTTTTCGACTGTCTTTCCCAAAGCAGTAAGATTGATCATATACGTGATTATTTGATCTTTACCTTGTTGATAGGTTGGTGTCTTGTGCTTTGATATCTAAAAGATCTTTCAAGAACCTTTCGGTGACACTAATTCGAATTTCTTTAAGAGTTTGTGTTTAGGTATCAGGCCGGAGAGAGAGGATGCATGTAGACGTTTGGCCATGGCCTAGATAAAGGTAACATGTCAGCATTAGCATAGTATGACAGGAAAACCTCTGAAAAATCTGTCAGGATAGCCAGTCACTGAAATCAATCCCAGTCTTGTTTTTTCCCCACGTAGTGAGCCGGGCCATGCGGCGCTTGCCATGTCTGTTTTAGTGTAATAGCAGAACCTGAGAAACGTTAACATAGATCAGTCAATCACAGCTACTAAACACCATATGCTGTCTTTATACCACATTTTCCCTTTCCCTTGACAAAGATGTTTATTGATCTCCGAAAACTTGGTCTTTTATAAGTAGGAGGTTTTCCTGGACTACTGTCCCGGGAAGTACAAAATGTTTTAAGCCTCTCCATACATCGATTATTTAGTGAAACTTATATGAGAAAATTTTAAAGACTAAATAAAGACCTCGTTCTGTTCCAATTCAATAGGCTTAATGAGCTCAAATTCCTCAAGCATTCATAACCTAGCCGCACTCGGGCCACTGTGACATACTGCGTCACAGATTACTTGACTAACACAGTAAACAATTTTGTTTAAATTCTTATGTCGTATGCCTTTTTAATTATCATTTTCTAGAATATTTCGAACATGGCAGGCTACAGGTGACACGATGTAACTTCTTTACACACATTAATTAATTCTGATACGTTCACATTTTTAATTACCATTTTATTCACTTATACAATTTTCCCTTTCCACCTATTGATGAGGTTGGTTCATGACCAACGAAAATCGGTGAAAGCCTATGCAGTAAGAACTTAGTTGATTTCAACATTCCTTTGCGCGAAGATATTAAGTTCATCAAAATGATGAGAGTTTAAACTCACACTCAAATATCTGCTTATGTATGTAAGCCACTGTTTTTCAATATATACAGTATAATTATGTAATAAAAAAGTCAAGTAAATAATAAATAAAATAATTTTATATTTCAATATATTCTACTCATACTATCATACAAAAGAGGCACTTTAGAATTTTACAGAAAATATTACACAAAAGATTTACAAACTGCCATCCATTTTCAACATAAAATATTTTCAGGCATTTCAAAATATAGTAACAAAAATTTTAATTGCAGTGAAATCTTAATAATGACAATATACTACGAACGAAAAACAATTTCGCATCAAATATCAACAAAACTATTAACATCAAATGAATACTCTGGTCACTGACTGCACATGTAACCAAAATATATATATAAATATCACAGAAAAGCTGGTTCCACATACACACACACACACACACAGTCACCACCAATGTTCGACAATATTGTGGTTGTGCTCACACCTCGTCTGTTGTATAATGTGAAAATTCATCCGTGATTGAGTGCATCTCTCCCACAAGAGTTTTTTTTCGTGGACCTGTTTCAACAAGAGATTGGAGCATTAATAAACTAGAACAAAACTAAAAATACAAGTGAAAAGTTTATACTTATGATCGTCTAGCGTCAGTCCCTAACTAGGAAACAAATTACTACCACTAAGAAAATTACCCGCCGCATCTTTCAACCAAATATTTTTATTGGGCAGTTCAGAAAATAATGGTCGATTGTTTCAGGAGTAATTACTAGTAAGATATTCTTAGCTTCTATACAATTTCTCCTCTGCGGAATAGAACTGCTACGTGTGAGTAACTGAGGATTTTTTCTTACATAGTTAAAAACGCTTTGTCGATGAAGAGTATGAATAATTCTCACAACTCGGGACACTAATTACATTTGTATTAATATACAAGACTAGGAACTATCGTTTTTGGCCATGATTTTATCTTTAAATGGATACTAATAAAATTGATTTTATATGGATACTGTTAGTTTGTTCCTAGCTAGAAATTGGTAACCGATATTTTTTAAAAAAAGTTTTCAAAAAACATTTTAAATCTGAACAGGATGAATACATTTAAATTTGGCCCCACCACATGCTGAAAATAAAGTGTTGGTAATACATTTTAAATAAAGATATAACCAAAGACATGTAGTTTTCAAAGTTGTCTTAAAAATAACTAAGTTGCAAATTTTCGCAAAGTTTTTCTTCTTGCATGACGTTTTACAGTTTCTGACTTTGCATATGTATTTTATACAGGTAATTTCGAGCATATTTTTTTTTTTTCCTTGGAATATGTCAAAGATGACCTCATACAAGACGGAAGTGTGGTAATGTTGCTCTTCTATTTAAAGTCTGAACCTTTTGTGTTTTTGCCAGTGCAAGAAGCAACACCATTTCTCGTACTTTGCGTACGAAATGTATACTGAGCGCATGGTTTTATCACTTTCTTCTTTGATAAGTGTAACTATAAACGGAAAGCTAAAACGTGATGATCACATACTTGAACTTATTCAAATGATGACTCAAATGACTCATTATGTAAATAACGTATGGTGATGTTAATTATACTCAATTTTAAAATTAATTATACCCTGTCTCCTGTATAGAGACACTGACGAGGCTTA
>JAGDQP010006642.1:30955-47025 GCA_022664845.1 Lepisma saccharinum | reverse complement strand
AAATTTCTACTCTATTCTATTCTGATAATGTTATGGATGACCTCACAAGGTATCATAGAAGAAGAAGATAAAAAAAGGACCGCGAAAAGCACAAAAGTTTAATATTTAATGGCAAAGCATTTGTCGCAACAGTTTCCTTTATTAGTATAATAATACACGACGTGGATCGTCTGTCTGCCCTATCGCATATTTAAAGAAAAAAATGTTACTCGAAAATAATCTGCAACAGGAAAAATCGTACGTCAAGTAATAAATAAATAAAACAGTTTGTCAGAGTTTGGTTGTTAAGAAAATGGTTACAGTTTGACATATTAGTGGATTTATTAGTAACACATTAGATTTTCAGAACAAACTCAGATGCTTACAGGCGCCACTTTATGGAGAATAAAAGGCAATTAAGAAATGGTTCCTTGCATCCATATTTTAAAGTTAAAAGCAAAACAGACCTAAATGTGTGCTGTGTTGTGAAAGTTAACGTAAACTATGCACACATTTAATTTGTAAAGAATCTAATTTAAAAAAGTGAGAAATGTTCAAATTTTGCTGAAATGGATTCAAAACTGTTGAAATTTTTAAAATCAATTTTCTCCCAAATTGGTAAGATTCTAAAATTACTTCATTAATCACTGAATTGTCTAACTTTCGAAATTACGTATGTGCTCAAGAAAGGCTATAATTAAGTTACACTTGCGAAATTCAACAACTTGATATGTTTCGTGAAGACGACTAACCTGGTAGGAATCAAAAGGAAGATAGTTTTTTTTCTGAACGGTCTGATTAATTCACCGCTCTACTACGAGGCGACAGCTGGTACTGTTGTAATATGTTAGCTACTGGAGACGAGAAAGTATTTGTCGTCCTAGAATTTCAGGTAAGTCTGTGCCACACCTCCCACTATCGCCATCATGTCCAATTCTGTAAGCCGGACTTTATGACGAACAGAAAAAGAATTTTCACTCCGCGGTTAGTTGAGCCGATTCGTTCAAAAGGCGACCCAGTCTTTGGTGATCCCACTGAACGGCTAGTTTTGGAATCTCCCCTTCTCACGTGATGTTTGCCGACACTCGGACAATGTTATTTATTTATTTCGTACCTATTACAATAGGCTTATGTAAGTTCCATTACTTGATATAAAACACTACAGCACAGATAATATTTAAAATACACAAAAAAAAAAAAAAAAAAAAAAAAAAAAACGAAAGGGAAAAAAAAACATTGTTAGCAACGTTTGCAGTGTGAGAACATTTCTTGGTAACTTTTATCTGTACAGACGTGTATACACACGAATTGTCAAATCAAGGTAAGTTTTTAAAAAACTTTATTTGTTCTAACTTCAGCAATGGGAAAAAAAATCTATATTTTCACTTGTCTTGTTTGAGATAATGAACCATTATGAAAGTGTCTGAGCTTTACGGGGTGACGATGTGACGACCGGATGTTGATGTCAGTACCTATATTGAAGAGCATGCAGTAGGTAGTACATCCCAAGGAAGTGTTGGAGGCAATCAAAAGCACACAACATGGAGAACGGTTTTGAAACCAAGATCTCACGTCCATAAAGATGATTCCGAAGATGAGAGACGCATTTCCTCTCCAAGACATAAAACGATCTCACATGGATTGTTTAAAGCAGGAATCTGACGGATCAAGCGTCTCTCCCAAGCACCTCTCACGCTGACACAAAATGATATGGCTGAACTGGAAACCGGAAAATACGTGCTGGTGAATTTTGAGTGTCATGGAGGTTTGAGCTATGTCAAGCAGATAAAGGTGTCAACCTGTGCGTTGCACACAAGCTCTGAACGAGAAAGAGGTAGCGCTCCACATATTCTCGACCTACAACACGAAGTAAGATTGAGGTGATCAGTCCCACGCTCGGCCGCTTTTACCTCCCAAGGTGCCCAAGAGTACCAAGAACACTCTGGTACTCAATTTGATAGGAGGTAACACCTCAGAGCACCCAGGCAGGGAAGCACTGAAGGAAAATCCCCAGCGTCCTGGGCGGGATTTGAACCCGAGCCGTCCGATTCGTAGCCAGACGCGCTATCGCCTGAGCCACAGCGACTCCGGCTCCAAGCATCGGAGGAAATTGAAAGTGGCCAGAACAACGCGACGAGATAAGAGTACACTCCAGACGAAATTTACCGTCTTATCAATGAACCTAAACAGGACGAGGCTTGTATAAAGTACCTATGTTAGATACGTACAAGTATGCAAAGTCAGAGAGACACACATCATTGCATGAAATGCCAATTTCTGTATTCCTCATACAAGTGTTGACACTTTAATTTCACCAATACTGTTGGGTCTTGTAGTTTTGCGTTTTACAGCTCAAACGTAACAGGAACGAAAGTCACTTCACAATAAAGGAAGACTTTGTGATAACTTCAAAGATTATTCTACGCTTTAATATATATATATATATTATCTTAGATTTCTCTCGAAAATTCGACAGAAGGATGGGATGATGCATTACAATTAGCATATTATTTTAAGATTATACTGTCGAGTCGATATTAAATGTTGGGCTGCGGTGGCTCAGTAGTAGAGTGATCATCTCTGCTGCGTTGGGTCCTCAGTTCGATCCCAGCTCATGTCATTTGGGCTTAATGCTGAACAAACACTGTATGCACGGGTTTTCCCATTTCCTATCACTTTCTTTATTCCACCAATTCTCCCATCATTCACACGGCCTAAGTTAAAGTTGCCTAAAGGCTTTAAAATAAAATTCAAATTCTTTATTGAATGTTTAAAAATTCTAAAAAAAGAAGTGTCACAAAATCACCCACGATTACGGTATTATCTAAACATATGGTTGACACACTGATGAATTGACCATGCTACTTACGATCTCAAATTTTTGACAGTGGAGTGTTCTGAACTTACAACTTGGACTACCAATATGCAAACTAACAAAATGTGCAAAGTTCCCACATAGTGATAACTAATTCTTGGGAAGTAACTTAATTCATACTTAAAATAGCTTTCGTTTACGAAAAAAAAAAAAAAAAATTGAAAACAGGTTACACTTTGGAAATATTCATAGGCCTAATGTTATTCTTTAATCCGAAATACCTTGTGCCATCCAGGTCTGCGGCGGTTGACTATCGGCTCGAAGGTCCCGGGTTCGAAACGCGGCAGGGGTGTGGATTCTAACAGCTAAAGGGCGAATCGTGACGGGCCGCAGTTCAAAGTTACTAGACTGGCCCATATAAAAATAAAGTTTACCAAAGTTTTTACCAAATAACTTGTGCAAGGTGGAGTCGAAAATTACACACTGAAAAATTAATATTGCCGTGTTCTCTTCCTGCAAACGGCGATCTTTATTGTTTTGGAAAATATTCCTCAGCGTAGGATATGAATGGATGCAAAATATCGTAGGTAAAAACTTGGTAAACTTTATTTTTATATGGGCCAGTCTAGTAACTTTGAACTGCGGCCCATCACAATTTGCCCTTTAACCATTAAAATCCACACCCATGTCCCTGCCGGGACTCGAACCCGGGACCTTCGAGTCGTTGCCCTAGCGCCGTAGACCGCATGGCTACCCGGCCGGCAAAATACCGTAAGTATTCTACCTGTTTGTGAAATTCTTCTCATTTCCTGAAAATTGCACAAATCGAGCACTGCACATAAGTATAGACACTGAAGTCGTGTGTTACATCTATTTCTAATAATATTGAAATCATTCAATTCTTTTTTTTTTTTTTTTTGCTATAGCCCTGTATAGTTTCACTTACCAGCAGGAGTATATATTTTTAATAGAGGAGGTAGATTTAAACTTTTCACCGAAAGTGCTTCGTCTTTCAATGGCGTGGGATGCTTTCCTCGATTCTTATTCAGAACTTCATTGATATAAAATTCTTGCTCTTGACTAACACCCGTCATGCGAACATCAAAATAAATTATTTTCGCATTCTCTTCGAATCCTCTTCTAAGCTCTTCTCCTGCAACCTAAGATAAAATTAAATATTTATACAAACTGTATTACCAATAAACATTTTTTCTCACAATGCAAGTATACATACTTGAAATAATCGAATGAGGAGTGAAAACGGCAAGCTACTGTGCGAAAAAAAAAGGAAAATTTGAGATTATTATACATACAACAGAGTGGGGAGAGAATATTGGAAGGTAGTCAGCTAAGGTCTTGTTTGTAGGTAGGTACCTTCCCGACATTTGCCTAGTGTGACTGAGTTACGAATCCAACTGTACAACAAATCAGGTATTATAGACACGTTAGTTTTATATAAAGATTTTTTATTCACAGCTTATTTTTTTATTCAAAGAAATAAATCACATACATCCGAAAACTCGTATCAGCAAAAAGCTTGACAGTGAAGGAATTATCTATGAGAATTTTTTTTTTTATCTATAAATTGACAGGAGATAATAAATTTCAAACTAGAATATATGGTAAGCCCATAACCAGTTAACAATACATTCACCAATATTCTGCATATTCTTTACAAATGAAATATAACATATGGCCTAACTTCTTTTCATCGACTTTGAAAATTTGTAGTCCTCACAACATTTGAAGATTCAAATAGACTTACTTTTCCGGTTAAGTCAACACAATGGTTTTCCGGTTAGGTCAACACATTAGTATATTATAGATCACAAATCAAATATACTAATGGTATCATAAAGAACGGCATTATTAGACAGGAGACTGAAGTTTAAATAAACTTCTTATCTACTTGACGTCGCGTCGTGGTGTAGTCTCTAATCTTGAAATATATATACAAACACTAATAATCATCTTGACGTTTCATAAGCTACATCCATTTACATTTTCTAGAAAAAATATTAAGAAACAAAGAAAAGAAAAAAATGCTACAGCAGACACAAAGAAAAGAAAAAAATTGAGTTAAAAGACACCCAACGCCACTAGAGTCTGATTCGCAACATCTTTTCAATGTTGCGATAACCTAATGAACGAAGACCGAAAAAATAATTAGATATCAAACTGTCTCGCTTAAAAGCACGGATTATTAGTGATGATTTGAGACGTGTTAAATATGACACGGTAAGAAAAAAACACTATATGTAAATTATACAACAAGCCTCTCGAACTGTGACTGTTTTCATCGTGTGAAGATTACGTGCAAATTCTACCCTATTTTTTTTTTCACTGCAAAACGTTTTGAAAGTCTTGACACTGGGATGTCAAAATAGGCGTCTCCCTATCATGTTCCACCACCAATCTGTCAATCAAATTGCGCTTAGTTGTAGGATTTCTTACACCTGCATATCATTTCGTACACACACAAAAATTGTAATTGGTCAGTGAAATAAGATTTTTAGCCAGTGAGAGACTTTCCTAAATTTTAAGGGGGACACAAAGACTAAGACATGCTGACTTTTTACAAAAACCTTTTTAACCTATTGGGTATTACCAGGGAAAATATGAAAACTGAAGTCAAACAAAAAATTCGAAAATTTAAATCCTAATAAAACTAGTACAAAACAGCCAAAAACTTGGACAGATATTTCATCCTGACTGAAGTTTTTTCATGGTATTTCCCAGTCACATCAGGAAAATGCCGGGATGGAACATACAGTGGAGCGGTATAACCAAAAAACCATGCACTTTTTGATACAAGCATGAAAACTGGCATAATGAAAGAATAACATATTCTAAACAAATCTGGATATAGGGCTTATCTTATACACGTATAACGGCCATCTTCCAATATGGCCGCCAAAAATACTCGATTTCTGGAAATACAGCTCTGCTATTCTGTGGCAGTGCCTTGGACCTGCTATTCTACGCCTTTGTAGTGCCTAGTTCTATCAACTAGCAATCATTACATTACCTGATTGTCTGTGTTGGGCGAGGCTTGGAGCCCAGGTCTTCCATTCACACCAGCTAACAGATTCTCCAGTTTTAGAATGTCTTCACTTACATCTGTTATCTCATTCACGACTGTAGTGGACCTCCACTGTAAGCATCCTGTACGTATATACATGTTTTCTATGTGGCTGTCAGTGGACCGTGCTTGCTTACTGTTTAGAACTTTTCTCTCTCTCTCTCTCACACACACACACACTCTCTCTCTCTCTTTGAATTTGTAGGAGTTGTATACACTTTATGTTTGTGTACACCTCCCGTTAAGTGGTGGTTTACTATATATAACAACTGGCCTTGATTGGTTTATGTGTGGAAGTGTACATTATGCGTATATCTTCCGCAAAGTTAGTCCGAAAGGACTCTATTTAGTGGATTTCTGTACGAGTATATCAGTTTCCAGGTTTATCGCTTTAAATTTTAGTTTCAGATATATTTGTTTCACTCATTGGTCTTAGAATTTATTTCGTTCGGTATGGAATGTTTTTAACTTTGCGCTCATCCTCCTGCTTTTCTCCCAGCTCTCTCTCGCTTGACCTTAGGACCATTAATTATGGCTTCGTCATTTTTCGATTGAGGTTTCCTATTACTCTTTCGGTTTCTTTGAAAGTGTCTACCATCTTTGAATTCTGTAATACTATCCTTTAACTGACAAATTTAGTGATTTACATTTCCTGTTTACTTCCTTCTTAATTTATCTTGAGGCTCATAGATTTAGGCCCTTAAAACGGCCACTTTCATGCTTTCCAGTGCCAGTTCTCTCTCTTTTGCTTATGTATTTTGGTATGCTGTTAACTATGTTGAGTTCTTTTATAGTTAAATGTTGTACATCGGCGATTGTTTCGTGTGAAAGCAGCTTGTGGTAGTTACTGCTTCAAGTTCTTCGGTCTCTTATTAACGGTGTGCTCTGCAGCATCCCCACCGTTATATTTCCCTAAATACAGCTGTGATAGACGTTGCTAATAATAATTAGAACTTTGAGGACAAACCTAAAACATCAAAATATCCACATCTCTATATTTGAGAAGGGACAGCTGTAGGTTATCATCATCCTACAACAATGAAAAAAAAAAAAGTGAAAATTTCAATACCATTGTTATTATTACAAACGGTGCTTTATATACTTGTACTACTAAATACTTTGTATAGCAAACCTTACCTACAAAGCGATCTTATAGAATCTCTACTTTTTAGCACAACATGAAAATATAATTCAGGCAGAAATTTCCTTTGACCTGCCGGAGTTTAACGACACCTTGGACTGCATAGAGGACATGGAGGGTGAACAACAACGAAACAGTGAAGAGAGAATCAAGATACCCCCCCTCCACAACCTGGAAGTCCCCAGGAAGGTAGCAAGGGCGCAGCTGGTCCCTCTAGGCCTAACTTTTTGTTGAGGTAAAAGGAAGAATTCTTAAGAACACTGCGGAAGCTGCTATACAAGCGGCACCTAACAGATTAAATGCGATGTTGTTGTTGTTGTTGTTGTTGTTGTTGTGGTGGTGGTGGTGGTGGTGGTGATGGTGATGATGTTGTTGTTGTTGTAGTAGTAGTAGTAGTAGTAGTAGTAGTATTTTACTCAACCGACATCAACAGGCAGGTACTTCGGCGGGTGCTTTTCCCTAAACAGAATCACTACTAGAACTGGTTAGTTACTATTATGAATGAATGAATTAATTAATTAATTAATTACAGAAAGAAAGAAGTGAGTCAGTGGTTAAGTGTGTATGTGTGAGAGAGAGAGCCAGAGAATTGTGAAACAGGCTTATGAGTCTAGTTTAGAGCCTAGTATAACTAGTCCGGAAGTCTAGGGACAGGTACGTGAAGTGTTGAGTTTGGAATGAACACCACTCCTTACTCACAGAATATTTTTTTTTAGAAGGGTGCTTAAAAAGTGGGATATCTGAAAAAAAAAAGAGGGACTATCACAAAAATAACGGAACAAACAGAAACCCTACAGCCACAGTAGAGAGCAATCAACTACACAGCCACAGAGCAGCTAACATTTGGTCAGTAAATGAACATTTTTTTTTTCGTATTGTTTACTCTTACAAAATTAAAGTTAACGAAATTTGTAACAGTACTCACCGGACCTAGATGATTATTGGTTAGATCCACTCTTTCAAGAACTTTGTTCTTGGTTAAAGTTTTGCCTAATAATATTCCCGTACTTTCCCCGAGGAAGCAGCCAGCTAAATTAATTTCCAGCAAAGTAGTATTGCGCACTAACGCTCCACAAATAAAATGGCCACCTCCATCTTCCAGAGGATTCAATCGAAGATCTAAGACTTTCAGAGTACTATTCTTAATTAAACCATAGGCTAAACCATTTGTTCCTTCTGGTCCTGGTGAAAAAGAAATTTAAAAAAAAGCTTAGAAAAGCATATGATATTGCTAGAACTGAGAAACACAACAATAATAATTCATACTCATACGAGCATTCATTCATAGTGAACTTTTATCAGCTCCTCCACTGAAGGAAAATTATTTATTTCACCTGAAATTCTAAAGTAAACTCATACTCTTGCTTCTATATGTCCATTACGTCCTCGCAAAATGCAAAAAATTACACTTAGCAAGAGAAATATTTTCGCTACACTAGTTGCTGGCATCCTCAGGTGGAAAGGTAAAAAGCGAGCGAAACGCATACTTCTTCTTGTCACTTAATTACGAAAAACGACCTAACATTCACGCGCCAACACTTGCAGCAAACAATTTCAAGAAATGTTAACCAGCAGCCTGCAACATGTAAAATGCGTTAGTGTACTTTGTAGCCAGAATAACCACGTTCAAAGTTTAACAGCGATTAAAATGTGGACCATCACTAATTGAATAGATCCCTTAATAGCGTAGCTAACAAAAAGGTACTTGATAATCCAGCTGTCAGTTCGTGGCCAAAAAATAAATCTCAGGAACCACAAGGTTGGCATAATATAGAGAGGTGCTTGATGTAACGTTGGCTGAGCTAGGCTAGACTAGCTCAGATCCGTCCAAAATTGGCACGAACATTATTCGATACAGTAGAAATTATTGTCGGTATCCCCGTTCCCAAGCAATCCAATTGTCAGTGTTGCCAACGTATTTTATAAAAATGAATATTTGTGTGCCTAAGATGCAATCAAGGGAATCCTCATAGCGTTCGCAACTGTTAGTAGGTTCGCAACGCTTACTTGTTTCACCATCCCAATCGGACTGATCACATTTTTAGGTGTAGGAGAGCCCTAATGACATTGAAGAAAAAAAGCAACTTTGTAGACTAAATAAAGCAAAAAAGGAAACTTTGTAGACTAACACGTCTCTGATAAGATACTTCACAAATTAACCCTTAGTCATAACAAGTTAGAAAATGTAACATTTTTTAAATTTTTTTAGTGATTTACCCCTACCAAGATGCCGGTTAAGACCAGAAATAAAAAAAACACATCTGTATATCTTCATACTTTTGACAAAGGATTAAAGATGTTTTTAATTTTTGAACATATAAAGACAGCTGAGTGAAAACTCAGCTGCAAAGTCTTCAACTGAATAAAGTAATTATTTCTGGCCCTGGACGGGATTGCATTTTTCAAAGATATATTTACATCATCTATAATTTGACACACATCTCAGAAAAAAAAAGCCCTCGGACAAATTTCAGTTCTTTGACTTTGCATTAAAAAACGATGTGATGAGAACATTTCTCTTCTTTTCAACGCTTTTTTTCTGAAGAGCCTGAATGTCCTTGTGCTCTCTGTTTCATTGACATGATAACTTCCAACATCCCTTGAGCGATTTGTGCCTCCTTCAGATCCCCCTTTTTAAGAGCCTTTCGAAGTCGATCTGTAGCTTCACCAAGCAGAGAATTTGTAGATTCTTTGGTCTCCCTGTACTTCCTCTTTCTTCCATTAAACTTGCTTTCAGTTTCTTCTATGTTCTTCTTAGCACTTCTAGCATTTTCCAACAGCGTGGAAACATGCTGAAATAATAACGATCCCCAAGCCTAATAAAGATAGTCAATTTCCACAGAACCATAGACCTATCAGTCTCCTTAACACTATGGCAAAAGTAGCTGAAAGTGTTGTGCATAGAAGAATGAAAGATTACTTGTCCGAAAACAATGTAATTGCAGCAGAGCAGTTTGGTTTCAAAGCCGAACACTCAACCACACATCAACTGGTAAGATTCATTGAATTTATTACGGACAAGTTCAATAAAAAAACAAATAACAGGGGCAGCTCTGTTGGACGTAGGGAAAGCCTTTTGACATGTGCTGGTATCCCGGCATCATGTATAAGATGATCCAGGCCAATATATCCCCCCCTACATTATTCACTTTATCCGCTCGTATTTAAAGGATCGAACCTTCAACGTCTGGGACCAGAATAAGAATTCCTCCAACAGAGAAATAAAGGCAGGAGTCCCACAGGGATCCCTTCTAGGCCCAATTTTATTCCTTCTCTATGTAAATGACATCCCAAGGTGTCCTAAAACCGAAATAGCAATGTACGCGGATGATACGATAATCTACTCAACTTCATTTCTACCCAATCGCATAACTAAATACATACAGGAACATCTTGATATCCTTAAACAATGGCTTAAGAAATGGAAGATCAAAGTTAACGCGAGCAAATGTGAAGCGATTCAGTTTACTAAAAGACGCCGAAATCCGGACGCACAATTAGTACTAAACCGCACGAAAAAATAGATTGGGTCAGGCAAGTTAAATACCTAGGTGTAACATTAGACCGCGCGCTAACTGTCGCTAAACATACGCGACTTCAATCAGGTAAGGCGCATGGGCGACTGTTTTAACTCGCGGCACTCTTTAAATCTCCTGCACTTAACATGCAAAGTAAACTAACACTATACAAAATGCTCGTTCGACCTATCATAACTTACGCAGCTCCGTCTTGGGTCTTTGTTGTCAACTGCTATATTAACAGGCTGAAAAAAGTACAGTATCGAGCCGTCAGACTCATACTGGGACTAAACCGATTTATTTCGGTTGCAAGGCTCCAGAGGGAGCTGCGGTTAAACACGATCAGAAACTACCTTAAAAATCTAACCAAATCGTTTTATTCATCCTCCCTAGACAGCCCAAATAAACTAGTAAGTATATATATATACTTGACAATGCAACTAACAACCTCACTATCATAATCATTGACTCAGATTACTAAACAATACTAGATTTACTAATAACATTTTATTCCAGGCAACGGGCGCGTAAGCATGTAAAACCGACATTACTGATTATCTCACCTAGTAGTGAATAGTACCTTATTCCTAAAATTGTAGTCTTAGAACCTTATACCAAATTATCCCTAGTAACAGTCTCCGACAGCGGGTTTTCTCCACCCTTCCCGTTTTGTGGAGTTTTTTTTATCTGCTGTACTAACAATCTGGGATTCAGGTGTTAATATTACCGACTCAAGGTTTTTTTACCGGCTTTTTACCCCTCTATCAAAGACAAATCTTTCTCGCGCTTTCCTATCTTCTTTTTTCACCTTCTTTCTCCATCTCCGACGTAGTGGTAAATGTCTTGTGTAGATAGAAACCTCTAGTTTATACCTCATACCTATGCTTTAACGTAGTTCCTACTTAACAGCATGCGGAGGATCACGGTATCATGGTGGTGATCCACACAGGGGCCTTCCTTGGAGAGGCCCGACTATCTTAGTGTTTCTGTTTATTTAGTAGTTAGTTCTGCTGGAACTCCCGAAGTGGAAGGAGTTCCTAATAAAAGGAGCTAAAGAGAACCTTTTCTTTGCTTTATTGTCTTCCCTTGTTTCCCCATTTTTGCATACACTATCCTTCATACGCATTTTTGCCTTCTTCAGGCAGGAGGTCACTTCCACGTACACTGTAGTAAATAGTTATGTGTACCCCGGGTTGGTCAGTCCGTACTAATCGTATCTTGCTTTTCAGGTTTAAAACAAATCCTACGCCCATATCCGGAGCAAAGAATAGAGATATTGCCCCATTAGTGATAATCTCTACTGCGATTATACTTAGAGTAAACCAGGTGTACTCGGGGAATTTATACATTTCATTCGCTATTATTATATACATTTTTGCTCTAAGTGATAGCTCGTAATTAAATATAAATGTAGTGGTCACAAAGTACACTACATATAAATGTAACCCCCCCCCCCCCCCACCTTCCTTACATTGGTAATAGATGTTATCAAAAATGCTTTAATATTGCTAGGGTTAAATCCTATGCACAGCGTGGGCCAGTTATGTAGTCATAATCAGGGGCTTTAATGAAATGTGCGTATTGGTTGATGGAAAAGAAAATATTACTTGATACATTTGAAGTCTGAAAAAGAAGTTGGCATTTCTTTACTATGCATCGGCTGCTTCGTTCAGAACCAAACAGTTAACTAGAATTATCATAATTTAGCCTAACCTTGTAGCTTAAAATAAATGTCAAACACACACACACAAACAAAAGGCTTACGGTTTTACATGAACAGATATATAAAACTTACCTATTTTATTGTTACATAACACAAGCTTCTCAATACAGTCATTATCTATAAGTAGCTGTCCCAAAGCCATTCCACCAGTATTAGCTATTTTATTGTGAGAGAGATCGAGAACTTTAATTGTTCTGTTATCAGAGAGACTTTTCACAACAGTAATTACTCTTGCATCTTGCATTCTACTTCGATGAATCCTAGAAGAATGAAAGTAACACAATATAAAGATTTTTGGAATTAAGAATCATAAAACATTTCTTTAAAATATCAAAACACATCTACAAGAAACCCATTCGTCGTGGCCTAGTTGCAGAGGCCATCGCCTAACGATTATTATTAGGGGAAGAGGAGAAACAGGTTCAAATCGTGCTTACGCCGACATTCGTTACTGAGGTTTTCCTGAGTCATGCGAAGCGAACGTAAGGATTGTAAAAAAAAAAGAATTCTTTACAGTACATAACCTACAAAGTTTACCAAGATATTTTAATATTAAAACTCATATTAAATCGGATAAAATATAAATACAAAAAATATTTTAGCTCCATTTTAGTATATTCAAGTTTACTAGCGATAGTTTTTATTTTCAGCCAATTACTGTCCTTCTAAGAACTCATTCGTCGTTAAAATACTGAAACTATTTAGGACATTGTTTACGGTCAAGTTTATACGGCATTAAAGGAATCAACTACATGTAGGGTTGAAAGAAAAAGAGGAAGTAAGGAGTTCATCTCATAAATAGTATTAACGAGGGAAAATTGTACATCATGGCAAAAAGAAAGTGGAAGATCGGTACAAATTGAGAAGATTAAATTAATTTGAAGGGCCTGCAATAGCTTGAACGATTATTACTAGTGGAATTACTATTACTACCATTATTACTATTGCTACTATTACCCATATTACTAGAAGAGGTTGAGAATTGTTACGCAGACCGTCAGACGAATGGACTAAATCAGGGGTCTTCAATAATTTTTTCCTGGGGTTCGGACTGATGGTAATATTACAATGAAAGGTCTTTGCGGTGAATATAGTGAGTTAGACGAGTAAGGCAGTACCAGGGAGTACGCTACACGCCCTTAACACCCTCCCTAGACTTAGGCTACACTCCCCTAAAGAAAATCACTGAATACTCCCCTCTTAAGAGGGGGGTGTTCTTCCTCGACATTTTATCGTGAGAAATTCCTGGAATTTCGATTTGCAAAGACTACAATTATTGTAATGCAAATTCAAGTTGGTAGCAGTTTTGCATGCATTCTATAGAAATGACTTCTGTTGGACTACTCCTGTCTTGTTTCCTCACAAAAATCAATGACTTCTCAAGAAAGATGATGAAAAGAACCATAAACATCCCCGAAGACAAACACCAGTTTACTGACTACTCCCTGCTGTGCTAGGGTACAAGGATGCTAGACTCACTTCAGGTGTAATTCATCATTTTCTATTAAAGTGGTTTTGTCTATTTTGTGTGCAAAGTGAAAAGGCGGAACGCCTCAGAATGAAAAGGAGGATTATTGAAACCACCGCCCGCTGATTGAAACAAAGGACTAAGTTTAGGGAGATGTGCAAATGTATTTATTGTTTATACAACTTGCAAAACAATAATTCTTTGTCCGCCGTAAATTCCAAATGCTAGAAACAGGAGGAAGGCAGCCAAAGTGGTGTGATCTAAGATTTAATAAACGTCTGAAATAGTGAAATTGCTTTCAAGTCAAAAGTATTGATTTGTACAACCAATCTAAATTAATCTACACAAATTATACGAACATACAATGTATGTGTGTCGAAATTCTCATTTTTCAGAGTTTTCATTTGGAATTACCGCTGTAATCAATGAAGAATTTATCTGTAATTCATCGTAGTAAATCATATTAAAGAACGTATTAATATGACATGGTTACAAACGTGGGTAATATGCATCTGTTTGTTCTAAAGTTTGTTTCAATACCCAATCAGGGCTTCTTAGATTTCATTCCACCACGGCACTACATCGAGGTTAAGTTTTCAGTCTCGTGCTCAGAAGCGTCTTTATGCCATAGGCTTGACCCGGTTCTTATTTTCGTTGGATGAACTCCTGGATCATTTCGGTGGACTTCTGTTTTTACTTTCAATAAAATATGAAAAATAAAATAAGAAAAAGTGGAAAGAAAACCTGTTGGAACTCGTTTTCGAAATAATGGCCGTATGCTAGTGGAATAATAGGAAGAAAAACATGAAAATTATTCAGGAGCTACTCCTTGGAACTTTTTGCGTACCAGAACTGACTCAAAACTGTGGAGCATTCTTCTCGTTTCTTAATAATTAAGACTCGCCACTTTCTTGCATAAGTGCTCCGAAATCAAAACGATACAGCATGCCGTCGTTATGGCATTTGTTCCTGTCGAGATTTTTTTTTTTTTTTAATATGTTCAGCGGCGTATGGGCTCCCGGGTATCCATATGATTAACGCTCTCGCCCTCTGTGCGAGCGGTCCTGACTTCGATTCGAAGTATGTTTGGTATTGACCCAGCATCATGAGAACCATTGAGGAGCTACTTGAAAACAAAAAGTAGCAAACTGGGGTTATGAAAGCCAGAATACAGCGGCGATTTGAACCGATACACGCTGACTACGCACACCAAACTAAAATTAGTTTGATTTTTAATTTTATTTACCTCTACGGAATGTCGTACAAGCAACTAACTATGGATCAGTTACTAGACATGTTTTTGAGTGTTCGAAACGTCGGCGCAGGAAATTTCTGCATGTCTTGAAAAAGAAATTTGATCATAGTAATGGTTTATGGACGTGGAAATCTAATGAGCTTTATTCAAAATTTCATCAATTCTTTGATTCGTAGCAAAATAAAAGCAAAGGACAGAGTACCAGCTATCAGAAACTCTCCTCAACAAATATGCATGTATGTGGTTAACTTTTTTTTATTATTATTATTTCTCATTGAGCATTCCGAAACGAAATAAACGAAGAATGATATTTAATCACCCGTGTGTCAATCCACCTTAAGTTTGCCAGGAATAACTTGTGAACGTGGATGCTCTCACCTTGAACTGGAGTACCATTTCGGCATTTGTTTCGAAGGACGTTTCGAAAGGCCTCAATGAAGTTGTTCAATTCAGGAATGGATCCGAGAAAGAAGAGTACATGCTACAATGGCTAAGTTATTTTATCAACTGTGATGTAATGTTCTATACTATACGAGGTTTTGAGAAACGTATAGCTTACTTAATTTTAAAATATATTATTCTGTCCTGTAAAATCATAGTTGAGGTAAATAATTCCTTTTATAATGATTCGAATTTAATAGCAGATAAAAAGGCAGATCCATGCTTTACGGAGTTAAAGCTGACAAAAGCTGAAGAAAAAGTATAAAAGGCCACGTAAGAAAATCTAAAAATGTTTATAAGAAATTGGTTGAATTTAATTGAATCTGAATTATGGCCTTTAGGCATCTAAGGCTCAGGCCGAGTTACGGGAGGGGAAAGAATGTAGGAAGGTGTCAGCCAGGGCCTAAGTTGAAGATGCCATTCCTACACTTGTCAGGTATAACTGAGGAAACCCAGGAAAAACCTCAGGCTAGTCGGCCGCTGGAATTGAACTCATTACCTCCCGAATGTTAAGCCAACGCTCTGAAAAGAGACTAGTTATGTTGTCAATTCATACTAATCGATGAAAATGATCCGAAGCGTGCAGATTAAATATTTTGTTGAGTTGTCTTTAAAATGTAAAATGGGGCGTAAATCAGTTACCTACTT
>JAGDQP010006642.1:19857-30555 GCA_022664845.1 Lepisma saccharinum | reverse complement strand
ATCCACTAGTGGATGAGCTGGTCTACTGCTCCCACGCTGACCAGACGTGTTGGGAGAGGAGAGCCGAAGCTCTCAACTGTCATCGCCATTCTCTTTTATTCACAGTCACAGCAGCTCCCCAACTGTCCTTACGCTGGGTGAACACCGAAATTTTGAGCCCCGACCGGGAATCGAACCCGGGACCGCTTGCACTGAAGTCGAGCGCACTTTCGACTAGGCTACGGAGAGGGTTCATATATATATATAAACTATTACAAAGGAAAGCCGGGAAGGCAATTTAAGGTAAAATTAAGACTAATGAAGGAGAAAAAAGGATAATCGCATTAGATCACACATTTTCACATATACACATAAAAAAAGCTTTACTAAAAAGTGAGATAGATATTTTGAGATTTACTAGACGCGCTAGAAACGCTAACTTGTATTTACACTTTTTCAAGTATAGAGGAAGAGAGCTGTAGCTATATATATATATATATATATGTGTGTGTGTGTGTTTGTTTGTGTGTGTTATATAGTAAGATGAATGCACAATGTATAAGTGAGTATGAATTACACCCCCCCAATTACTTTAAACATCCCCCTTCGACTATAATCCTGGCGTACTCCCTGGGCAGTACAGTTATTGGTTACTTCGTATGAATGTATGAAACAGGTTTAATTACAAAAATATCATAATAAAATAGAAATTAAACACAGCATGCGTTAGCATGAAATCACAGGGGTAAGAGAGAATAATTCACTTCAATTAAATGTACATTACTACCACGTGTGGAATGAATATTTACAGTATACGCTAAACGTGTAAGTACAGTCGTAAAACGTTGTACAGAAATTTCCTGTAATATTTGTGTTGTGTTTAGTAGTTTCTGCTGAATACCGTGTTTTTGTAATATAATTAATTATTATTCTTTCTTTTTCCTCTGGAAATTATATCAAAGAGTAAAGTCCCGGAAAAAAAGTATTAGAGGTCCGGAGTCTGCCATTTGACGACCCCCTGGACAAAATGAAAGGACTAACCTCTTTTATCACTGCGAATTCACATGAATTGATACCTTTTTTTTTTTCATTTTCTCACCTTAGTACCTGAAGTCGCGGTAACAGCTTGATCGCCTGCAATAGATTGTGACAATCTAGTTCAGTAAAGTGGAATAAATCCCAAGAGAATTCAATTCCACAACTTTTAACACCATATATCAGGTGCAACTCCTGAAAATAAGAAGAATAATTCAGTGCAACAACTACAAACAAATTGACATTAAGAGATAATAAATTTTATGCTCCACAGGTATGCGTATACCTGTGGAGCGTAAATTTTGTATACGTATCATAGCTATTCTACCGTTGAGACAATACTCGTAACAGTTACTTCACGACTGCATCCAAAATACTTTACTAAACACTCCTTAGTCTAGTGATTAAGAGAGCTCCTCGGTCAAACCTTGGAAGAATTAGATTAGAAGGAGACGCCCAAGCTGCCAAATTTTGAAGCTGAAAATGGCCGCCCATCAATCGTCCAGTGCGGCCATCCGCCATCTTGCGTATGGAAGAAAACCACGAAATCCCTATTGTTTTATGTACACCATACAAATACTATTTATATGAAATCTATATCATATGTTATTATACTTACATTTGCTTTTTGGCAACGTTTAAATTAACTCCAGGTGCGGTTGAAAGAAAAAAATCTAGCAGAATAAACACTGCACAATGAAAAATATTGACATCTGTAGCCGTTAACTGCGTAAGACCCCTGGCCACATAGGTAGATGTGCTCATTAAGGAATTCTTCTACGAACGAACGCGGCCGACTCAGCTTTATGAGTTCAAAATCCGTTCAGGGCGTGGATGTTCCTCTTCTTTCTTCTTCTGATCCAGAGGAAGGTAATGACAAATCACCATTGGTTCACCTTGTCCAGAGGCCTTCCCAGTCCTTTTAAATTTCCCTTCATTTATTACTTGCATTATCCTCACTATACGTAGGTTTAACTTTTATATATATATATCATTAAAAAATTCGAAACCAGAAAATAAAAAGCCTACACTGTAACTTGGATAAATTAGTTATTAATGCCACATTAAATTCCGTAGAGGGGTAAATTAATAGTTTTTTTTTTAATTCGTTAATACTGAAAAATGTAAGCATTGCCGTCTCGAATTAATGGAGAATAAAGCAGAAAGACCAGTGAAGAAAAGGGAACTCTTTACGGTAGCAGAAGAACGGGAATTAGAATGTGTCCGATAAGGCGATAGCAAGATGCAATCCATGAGACATAATCTGGCTTTAATTAACCCACCTTCGCTTACTCAGCATTATTTTGTGTCTATGTATGAATTTCCTCCCGTGCGATATCGACTTTATCGAGACGTGCGAGAAGGGATATAGCTCTTAAATATGTGCACCGAGCAATCCTTAATGACCGCTCGCAATGACCTTCGCAGTGCATGGATAAGTACATTGTGATCAATGCAATGAAATCGATGCAAGGAATCTGTGACATCATTGAATGGTCACTTGCACACTTGAAATTAGCTTTTGTCATGCTAGAAGATATTTCAAGTATCAAAAGCATACAAATTATATTAGACATAATGTCGGACTAGCGAAAACGGGTTAGTCACTTTATATTTATTGACTCCATGTGTATGCCCAACAGCAAGGGAATCTAAATAGCTCCATAGCTGAAATTTTTACATTTCTTGACTGCCATAAATTGCAATTTACCCCTTGAACCATGTAAACATACTGGATACATATGTTTATAACAGTGCTTCTAAGATTCAGAAAGCGTAAAGTGTTAAATATGTTCCAGTGTTCATTTCGAAAAGATCCGTTACAATTTAGTCTCTCATTCACCTGGTCTATGACATGCGAAGCTACATGGTGACCGTACCAGTAATGGACCAGTCGCCAGTGGTTGACTAATAAGGGAGACAAACTAATAATAGTTTATATTGGATATAGTAGTAAACACAATACGTTTTATACTTCTATAGGGTTTAATAGTGAAGTCCCTAAATGCTGTGCAATCAGGAAATACAGTACCCCCCAAAATCAAATAAAAAGTGTAAAGGGCATCTGGAAGAGAGAAGAGCGCACAATAAGAGGACAGAAGTATAAGTAATACAAGATATCCATGCATATCGAGTTGAAGGTACAGTGAAATAATTAATTATTGCATTCCTTCGTTGTTCAAGGAACAACCTACAGTAAACAGAATCAATGATCTACACTGCAACAACCGTAGTTCACAATTGGTTATTACAACTGGTCAACTACTGGTGCAACTACACCTTCAGCAATATAGTTGTCTGTTGTTGTGTTAAATGAAATAAATGCGAGCTGCTTTTTCTTTGACTTATTCTGCATGGTCTTAGGACTTGTTTCGTATATTTTTTGTATTATATAAACGTCAGTTCTTGATTAGAGTTGAAATTTTCCTTATTTGGTCAAACATTGATACGGTCACCCTATAAATCACATTATTGAATTGTAATCACATTTAATTTACATGTGAAGGTTTGTTATTATGGTTAAAGAATACAAACATACACATATTATTTGTCAATGCTTATAAAATATTGTATAGCTCAACATAAAGATTAACCAAAACTTCCAGTGAACATCGAGAGCTGCATAACGAAAAACAATTCCCCAAAGTGCTTGAAATATAATGAATACTACTGACATCTCCTTTAGTCAGTTTTCTTGTAATTACTTAAAATCTATGAGAAAAATTAGAACAGTAATCCTTCTCTTTAAATTCTCGAATTAACATATTGACGGCATAATGAAAAGCATAGAAAAACACTTTTAATTGTCTCCATGCGATCAATTTATATCAACATTTTATATTTCGACAGAAGTTTTCTCTAACACTCACCTGTGAAATGTGACATTGGGACTCTTCTTATTGTATTTGTTTATGCATCCAAAAGCGACACAACTCATTACCATTCTAAAAATCACAGAAAAGACACAGACCATCTTGCTGCCGGCCATACTGAAAGATTTCCAAGGTTTACCTCAGTTTCACCAGGAAATTGCCGGAATGATAATCTCTTTTGTATTATAATCGTCTAACGTTTCACAATTTAATGTTTTACTGCTTCCTCTGAGAATTTGAATTTATTTATGTCCATTTAGCATCTTTAGCTCAGGGAGGGATGGGGAAGGTATCGGCCAGAGTTGAAACAGAGTCACTTTTGGTGACCTAACTTGACCCGGGACCCGTATTGATCTAAATGACCAAACTCATCCGGCAGCCTGATGATCGAATTTTCACCAAATTAACCCGGTGACCAGGGACGTACACAGAGGGGGGTCCTGAGGGTCCGGACCCCTCAAAAATTCATTTTTTTTTCTTAAAATTAGTATCATTTTTGGCCAAATTATACGCATTTTACGTAAATGTCATATCCAGACAGGCCTTGGACCCCCACCAAACCAACTGCTGAGTACGTATTTGCCGGTGAATCTGTCTTGACCCGACTTGAGCTGGTTTTATCCCTATAGATGGGTTCAATCAATATTGTCATTTATGAAATTCCCGAGGGGCAGAGTTATTTGCACACCTCCGGGGGTAGTTTTGTTCTTTCCGGAGGATATGAGGCTATTTCCATATGTTATTAATTTTTCGACGTTATATATTCCGTGCTCTGGGGGTGGAAGCCCCGTTCCCGGCCACCCCTGAAAGAAACACAACAGTGTTTAATTACGAAAGAATTAAAACTCTGTTCTGCCCTTCGAACCATCGGGTCAGGCCAAGTTCAAAGCATACACTCGGTCTAAAACTTGAACCGAATGACTCGTTTCAACTCTAGTATCGGCCGAGTATTACTTAAGATAGTATCCCGGTATTTGGCTGGTGAATTTTAGTCAGGAAGGTTGCCACGGGGTCCGAACACGCCTGACTTAGTTCTTAGTCTTTTTCTTTTTCGTTTCCATCAGTTCTTCTTCGAAACTTGTCTATTCATTAGTCTGCGAGGAAGTAGTAAACTGAAAACTATGAAATGTTTATAATATAGAAGTGATTGTTCTTCAAGTAAGGTCCACAGGTAAGTAAAAATATTTAGACGTAGTGACCTCCACCCCGTGCACAGTAAGATTATTTATCTTCTTTAATGTTTATTTCAATTTATGGCCTCAGTATACTTTCAATTTCAAATTCCTTGATATTAATCGCAAGGTTAGGAGTATCTGGACTGAATAGAAACATGTATTGCCCGATGGAAGAGATTGCACAATAAAGAACTTCACGGACTGTATGACTCACCCGATGTTGTAAGAATAATGAAATCGCGACGACTAAGATGGGCAGGCGGTAGCTCGGATGGAAAAAAAAAACGATTATATTCCATCGTGTCCGGAGGGAAAGAGACTGTTTGGAACAGCGAGGTGTCGTTGCGAGGACAATATTAGAAGGGATTTTCGAGAGAAAGGCGTTTGTGATGAACACTGGATTGATCTTTCCCAGGATCAAATTCTATGGTAAGCGTTTCTTACTGTGGTAATGAACTTCCCAATTCCGTAAGCTATAGAGTTCGTTAGTTAATTTATAGACTTAGTTGTATTTATGGCGTCACGTCTGACGTCCCTCAGCGATCACTCTTCTGAGAAAGGGATGTGGAAGGTAGCCATGACTTTTGTTGAGGTACCAATCCGACCATCGCCTGGTGAAATTAAAGAACGCCCTAGAAATAATGGTTTTTTTAGTCTCTTTTGTAAAGAAAGTAAGACTTGTTCTATTTTTAGTCAAATACAACTGATATGTTACGAAGGAGATAAAACGTTACGTACCTCTAAATTTGGTAGCTTTTGAAGTATAGGTTCCAAGTTCATGTGATCAACCAGTTTTTGAGACTGGATATCATCTGATTCAGCTTCTTCGTCAGTGTCTGCAACTTCTACTTGCAGTTCATCAATCTTTAACTTCTTTACGTAAGGTAACGACAATTGAGCCAAATGAAGCAATTCCGAGCCATCAGTTCTATTGGGAACGAATTTCTCAATCAATTCCTGGAGACTCCGTTCCAAAAACATACGTTTCCATGAATTTCCATAATACCTTTCGTATGGTGTCTACAGGTAAAAATATATATTTGCAGTCAACAGATCTTAATTATATTGAAAATCAATTAGTTTAACCAACAGTTCTATCAATTAAACTTCTGCCAAGCGGGAAAATAAGCACAGTGGTAAAGGTAAAGGTAAGATACATTACTTTACATCTAAATATGCACTGAAATACCGACGATTCGATTTACGTAAATAATTCGTTCTACAGTCCGTTACGCAAGTCAAATTTTGCGTACGTCGGATTTGTTCTTTCTTATTATTATTCAACACATCCTATAAATAAATAAACCTGCCAACCCCGGTAGTCGTGCGGTTTGAGGCGTCAGGCTAGCGTCTCCAAGGTTCTGGGTTCGAATCCCGGCTAGGGCAGGGATATTTGTGGATTTTAAAACTTAACAGCTAATGGCATCATGACGCGCCAAAATCTATAATTACTAAAATGGCTCAAAAATACAAAGTTTTTATATAAATTAACCAAAGGATTTAGAATCTAACCAAATTTGTTAAATTTTAATAGCATTTTACCGTATCCTTAGAAAAACAGCACGATTCTTGACCTATTTCAAGATATTCGAAACGAACTTAATATTATGCATTTACAGACATTAAGAAATTTTCATCTACTCTTATTCTTTGCGTGAGGAGAAGTCTAATACGAACTTGCTGATTTGCCCGCCCGTTGGTGCGGGAAGAGTGAAATACGTTGACAATCGTACTACTACTGTTACAACTACAACTACTACTACTATTAGTAATAGTTACCCATACTTCCCTCCTTCAACGTTACTAACGGTTTACAACAATCAAAATTTGAATTAAAAAATCTAAAACATTTATTTATTCCTATCATTATAGTTTTCCATTAAACACGGAAACAATTTATTTATTTCATTGCTATCAACAATGTCATTACTTTTTTCTAAATTAGTTGGCCACATTGTCACTTTCGGTGACTTAAAATACCTAAAGATCTGCTCCTAGACCTAGGAACACGTACGCAAAATTTGGTGAAAATCAATGCACGTATCCAGTTCTCAACAGTGTTTAAACAAACCAAATTTCGGATTTAAATATATATATATATATATAAGGTAAATTTAAGACAAATGAAGGAGAAAGAAGGATTACTTACAGCTTACTAACGCATTAGATCACACATTTTCACATGTACACATAAAAAAAAGTCACTATATTTCGTGTATTCACACTTTTTCAAGTAAAGAGAAAGAGAGCGAAGTTCACGTGTTCACAAAGTACAAGTTTGAAGAGATAGTGGCGACACGTAGCGAACAAAACATCAAAACTGGAGAACAACTGACTGCTGTAGCGCGTAGATCCGGAACTTGAAATAATAATAACTGTATAGCGTGTAAGTACAAGGTGGGATCGTGGATGGAAATGTGTTGAAAATGCAGAGGAAAAGGGGAGCTTAGAGTTATTGAAGGTTAAGGCCAGGTTTTATTTTCGCGCTCAAACCGTGAATAAAGGCATTCTCCCACAGACGGCGTGTTGAGGTGATGGTCGTAGGGGGTAAAATGTTGATTATGGCAACCAAGAAAGATAGATCAAAATTGGTATTGTGGGACTCGGTGTGCAAGGAAACTGGGGCATCCGGTTTGTTGATAGTACAGAAGTGACGATGGTTATTAATTCGTATGTTAAGAGCACAACTTGTTTCCCCCACATAAAAGCATCACATAACTTGCAGGTTAGGATGTATATAACATTAGGGGTGTTGCATGTACCCTTGGGATTGAGGGTGTACCGACCATTAGCAGAATTGATAGTGATTGTGGGAGAAGTGATGAAAATGGAGCAGACCTTACATCTGGGTCTCTGGCATATCTGGGCGCCGGTTTGGTATGGTGGCAAGGAGGGATTCGTACGGACCAAGATGTTTCTAAGATTAGGTGGATGTTGAAAAACTAATCTAGGTTTTGGTGGGGAATATTGATCTTGTGTCTGGGTCAGATTGGAGAATGTGGAAATTAGAGTGTAGAATTTGTTTGACCTTGGTTAGTTTAGGATGGAACTGGGTGATTAGAGCCGGTGGGTTGGATGTGTGAGGATGCACGGCGGATCTGTTTGGTTACAAGGTTAGAAGCGTAGCCTCGGTTGACTAGAGCCTCCTGGAGGCGCTGGTTGTAAGTTTCAGCAGCAGAGGTGGTGGAATTCAGGCGTTGTCCTCTGAGGGCAAGGGAGAAAGGAATCGCTTTCTTGGTGTGGTAAGGATGGGAACTTGAGTAGTGTAAATACTGCATACGGTTGGTGGATTTTATGTGAACGGAAGTGGTCTGAGTGTTGTTTTCTAAGATGATGTCCACGTCAAGGAATGTGACTCGTTTGTCGGAAATGGACCAGGTGAACTGGACCACACGAAATTGGTTTAGTTGTTCTATGAATGTCTTGAGACTGGTTTCACCATGAGTCCATAGCATCATTATATCATCCAAGAATCTTAACCCAGAGTAGAGGGGTCAAAGGTTGAGTTTGCAGGAAATCATGTTCGAGTTTTCCCATAAACAGATTAGCATAAGAAGGTGCCATTCTCGTACCCATGGCTGTGCCTCGGATCTGAAGGTAGTGTTTGTCGTCAAAGGTGAAGTTGTTACATGTGAGAACTAGGTTGGCCAGGTTAAGAAGGAAAGCTTTGGTTGGACTATGAGGTTTACGTCTCTGGTTAAGGAAGAATTACATCGCTGCTAGGCCATGGGCATGAGGAATGTTGATATATAAGGAAGTCACATCTATGGTGCAAAGCAGTATGACAGGAGGAAGAGGTGGTAATTTACACATGATTTCTAAGAAGTGGTAGGTGTCGCGTATGTAGGCAGGCAGCGCTTGAACATGTGGTTGAAGGAAGGAGCCAACGAGAGGTGAAATGCGTTTAGTAGGGGAATTATAGCTGGCTACAATGGGCCTGGGTTACCTGGTTTGTGGATCTTTGGTAATAGGTAAAATGTTGGGGTCCAGGATTAGGTATTTTATGGACATTTCAGATTTGCCCTCACGAGGACCATTAGCGGTAATGAAATCGGAAATTTTCTGTTTGTGGGTGTAGGTTAGGTCTGTGGTGGTGCGCTTGTAGGTGTTGGGATCGGATAGTTGGCGGTAAGCTTCCTGGAGGTAGTCAGCCTTGTGTAAGACTACTGTAGTGGACTCCTTGTCCGCTGGGAGGACCATTATGTCATGGTTCTCGCGTAGCGCTACAAGGGCTTTGCGTTGGTTATGGGTTAGGTTAGGTTAGGTTGGTTGGCCACCTGATGTGAGAACTCACTATTGGTGCTGGCAGAGATAATGAAGGAGATGTAACGTTCTAGGGGATGGTTGCTAGGAAGTGGAGGTGGGTCCATGTTTGAGGGAGGGCGGAAGCGCTCAAGGCTAGTATGGAGCTTAATGGAAGGTGTGCCTGGAATAGGTGGACTTTTGGCCCAAAAATAGCGCCATCTTAGTCCGCGGGCAAAGGAAAGGATATCTTTTAACAACAGGAAGTGGTTGTACGGCTTTAAAGGGGAAAAAGATGTCAGCTTCAGATTGAGTAAGGTTGTGGCTGGATAGGTTTACGATGGAGGTAGCAGTGAGATTTCCCGGGCGGTGCGGTATTTCTGAGGACTGGGTAGTGAGTGCAGATTGTTTACTATTACCGAGTGGTTGAGTTATGGGACTAGGTAATGGTAATGGTGGTTCTGCAAGTATGGGAACTTGGTGCTTTTTGTGTGGGAGAGGAAGAGGCAGCGCACATCCGGTTTGAAAAGCACGGCGACAGAGGAGGGATAACTTATTCAGGTGTTTCTGGTTCATGGAGGAGTGTAGATAACAGGCCTGGGTCCAAATTCTATTATGCCAATCATGGGAGGTCAACAAAATTATTTTTGTGAGATACTGGATGTTGGTCAACAAGTTACTTGCACGCTGCAAGTGTAGGGAATGCATATTGAGTGTTACTTCAACTGCAAAAGATCAGTAAAGCGGTATGAGAAACGGGCGGTGTACTGGTGTTATGGCAGAGAGCAGGATTTTGGGAGTCAGTCCTTTAGGAGTAAGGCCTAAATTCAAGCACGAGCGCAAAAAGCTAGCATGAGCAACTGATCTGGTATAGTTAAGAATACACAAACGTAGACGAGAGAAAAGGATTGATGCGGGATTACAATGAGTCATTTCCAACACAGGGATAATATAACTAGTACAAAGGAAAGCCGGGAAGGCAATTTAAGGTAAATTTAAGACAAATGAAGGAGAAAAAAGGATACTTTTTTCACATTACTTTTGCATCAGATCACACATATTCACATGTATACATAAAAAAAGTCACTATATTTCGTGTATTCACACTTTTTCAAGTAAAGAGAAAGAGAGCGAAGTTCACGTGTTCACAAATACAAGTTTGAAGAGACAAAGCATCAAAACTGGAGAACAACTGACTACTGTAGTGTGTAGATATCCGGAACTTGAAATAATAACTGTATAGCGTGTAAGTACAAGGTGGGATCGTGGATGGAAATGTGTTGAAAATGCAGAGGAAAAGGGGAGCTTAGTGTTATTTAAGGTTAAATCAGGTTTTATTTTCGCGCTCTCTTTCTCTCTACTTGAAAAAGTGTGAATACACGAAATATAGTGAC